>CAEFZX010012240.1:0-109371 GCA_903066825.1 Alfaro cultratus | reverse complement strand
GATTGATTGATTGATTGATTGATTGATTGATTGATTGATTGATTGATTGATTGATTGATTGATTGATTGATTGATTGTTCGCACTTTAAAGGGCCTTCACACACAGTGCTAAGTTATTCTTCTACAAATATGTTTGGATTATTATCTGCTACACTGTATTGACAGGAAACAAAAACATAACCATCTCTACATACTGTCTTCAGATTCAGATTTTGGTTCAGGTGCGGCATCTGGGCCCATGGCTGCAGACTGTAGATAGACAACAGAGAAGCACATGAGGTCAGTACATCACAGAGCAAAACAGAGACATACAGGACTAACACTCCTGCTCACACATATTTGCACATAAAGTAAATTAGAGTCTCCACTAAACCTAATTTATTTTCCCTTTAGAATCAATAAAGTATTTTTGAAATAAATTTGAATATGAACCTACCATACAGACTTTTGTACTGTGGTAGGAAACTGGAGAAAAGCTATACAACACATTTACATGTAAAACACAAAAACTGCACACAAAACAGCAGAGGTTTGAATTCAGGACATTTTTGCAGTGAGAGGACAATGCTAACCGTACTTCAACAATTTATTTTACTTTTGTAAAGTAAAAATGTATTGCATCAGTCATGTGCCATTCTATTGTAAAATAGTTCAAATCAAGAAAGAGTCTCTGTATGCCATTGATTTATTCCTGATGCTTATTTATATGGCTGATATTAGAACATCACTTTTAACTTTTGAGGCATAAAGGGGAAAAAAGGTGTGAAAATATAAGCTTGACTGCACTCTCTGGTGGACAATCTATGCAACTGCAATATTACTCTAAAAATAATTCGAAAAATTATTAGATCTAAATTTGGATTTCTGCACTAGAGTATTTTGCGTATTACTGAACCTATGTTCAGTAATACGCAAAATATACGCAAAATACTCTTGTAAGAAAAATATATATTTTTTGCATGTGATTCTTAAATTATGACAACAAAAATGAAACCTATTTTTCTGAAGTAAATATTTTGACCTTTTTTCTTATTTGACTGCCACATGGGTACAAGAATAAATTCTAAATGAAGTGATACATTTCATTTAGACAAAATGTGTAATACATTTATTTAAAATAAAGTAAATTATTATCAACATACTAAGAAGATCAAAACAACACCCAAATTAAAAGTTCCGTATAAGATGCCAGACGAAGTGACCAAAGCTATTTCTGTTTGAATACACCAACGCCTTTCTGCCCCTCATCTACTCGTTGCGTACTGACAGTCAGTTGACTGAAAACAGGCCTCTACAACTTCACCTTGCTTATAAGTTCAACAAAACACATCATTTTGAACCGTTATCATGGTGTAAAAACTAAGAAGCATCACCTGTCACTATTTGTGAGATAACAGTTTCAAAACCACAAGAGGAAAGCTAATAATAGTCCCAAGTATGTTTCACAGTTAATTACAGACTGGCTACCGGAGCAAATATCTTCTGATATCTGCTTTTTCTGTTTGTTTTATTCCAAATGATGCAGAATAGAAAAGTTTTTGGGGTTTTTTAAGCCAGTGTGTATTTAGCAATCATATTGCTAAAATTGTAATAATAAAGATTATGTTACCATAGCAGCAGTGGGAATCATTGTTCATTTCTGATTTTGAATAAAAGCGGTTAGATCATGGTATAACTTATAGTTTCAATTATTGTACATATCACACCAACATGAAACAAAGGCACTTTGACTTAACATTTACAGTTATCATACCCAGAGAAATTAATGTAAAACCCATCCCTAAAGAATGTGGTTTTAATTTTGACTTAAACCTTAAACATTTTACCAATTTCTTTATAAACTACGAATTTCAGAAAGTGATGAGAAATAACAACTTGCAACACTTCTCGAAGCTGTAGTTGCAGCCATATGAAACGTAAATCACGAAATTGAGGGACTAAAGAGAGATATCATGATAGCAGCTTATGTGTCATTAGGTGCATCATAATTGAATAAAATGACATGGGCAGATCTTTGACTACAAATGTAGAAACCCAACTGTAGTCTAGTCTGCTTTAGGTTGCATTATTATTATTTTTTTATTCTAGTTATCACAGCTAACTGTAAATATAACCAGTTAGGTTTCTGCAATACAGGCTGCGTGCGGAGCTAAATTAAAATTGTGAGCTAATATCTATTAGTTAGCATCTGAGCTCGCTAGTAAACACAAAGAGGTCATTTGATGTTTAAATATAAACTCGATAGCAGGTAGGATGTCCTGGGGATAATAATAGATCCCTACGCCACCCAGGATAACAGTCGTTTGGGATACAAACAGAGATGAAGCTACAGCCAAGCTACGAACGCTAAAGCTAACGTCGACGTGTTAGCTAAAACAATACAGTACAGAAAGGACAGAAAACCAAACCCCACCTCTCCGATAAACCTAAAGAAGGTTCCGTTATGTATCCTTTCGCCTGAAGCTTAAATCTAACCTCCACCAAAAGGAGGAAGGGAAAAACCGTAGCAACTCTCCAAAGGGTAAACCACAGCAGCTCTGTTTGAAGCTCATTACTCCACTTGAGACATTTGGGGCTCAACGTAAATTCAAGAGTCACACGCCGGTAAAGAGTTAGTTGGGTTCTTTTTGAAGTATTTTTTTATTATTATTATTATTTGTTAAAATGTGTATAATGTTTAATGAATTCACAAGTCATACAATGATTGCCAATGGAATTTCCACCATTTTTCACTCAACGCTTTAGGTACTTCTATCGTATAGTTCAAACTGTCCTGGAAGGCAGCACAAGCTTTTCAGAGCAACGGTGAAATAAAGTCATGAAACCATTGTATGGACTTTCGAAAAAGTAATTAAAAATTCTCTCTCTTGTTCTTGCATTTAGAAAACAGAAATAATTTCATTACACTTCCTTAGTCTCATTAAATGTTAGAGAGTGAGAGAAAAAAAAGAAGTGTCCATCTATAGTGTATGCGTAAGTATATCTTCAATAGTGATGAATTCACATTTTGATTATTTTCACACTTAATTATTTAAATATGTATTGCACAAATCATTCAAATATATAAATAATTATTGATAAATATATTAGATTTGTAAATGTTATTTATATAGTCATATTTTAAAATATTTATCAAATGTGTTGATAATTGAATTATAATTTTTTTTATTGTAATATTTAAATTTTATTTAAAATATTACTTTCCTATCCAACTATATCTTTTCTGTCTTTACAACAGACAAAATGTAACCATGAGATTAAAATGTTTTTTTTCACATTGTACTGAATTCTGTTCATTTTGAGCAAAGTTTAAATTCTAATATTTTATATAAAAGAAACCCAATAGAGGTATTTGTTTTACCGCACAGTACAAAATAGAATTCAGCTTTACTGTATGAATAACAACAACATTAACTGAAGAAAATATTATTGGAAAAAACGACAACACTAAAGTGGATATATACAGTATATATATATGTTTTATTTACTTTTAAACATTTTGTTGTAGAGCTTACATCTCAGACAGTTGTGGAATTTCATTTTTAAGTCAAACATTTTTTATGAGATTATCAAAAATACATTAAAGATTCACAGTCATATGTCTATAATTTAGAACAAATTGCAGAGTATACTTTAAAGAAATGGTTTATGTGTTCAAATGATACTAAAGCACAAAATCACTAAATAATATATAGATGTATGAGCATCCCACGCAGGTAAACAGTAGCATAAGACAGCACAACACATCCAGAGTTGTAGAGGTTCCACCGATGCATCATGGTTACAGTGACCGAAATAGAAAAATATTCATTTTAAATTAATGCTTATTTCTTCCTTTTTCAGCTCTACAGCTCATTTTCACTTTTTTTTCCCACATAGATATTTATAGAAATAAATATCTGAAAGCTATATACAAGACAAATGTACCTTATACTAACTAGTCCAATAGACAAGACAAGATAAAATATTTTATGATCTGTAAGTGTATATAAAATAAAAATTTCTCTATTATCTGTGAGGAGAAGTAAGAAAAGATTATATTAAAAAAAATCTCAAAATACAGGAAGCACATAGCCAAAATAAACAAATTTTCACACATAGCTTACTATATTCATATATACATTACAACATTTTATCCCACTGTTATGCAGACTGTTCATGGCACCAGAAGAAGAGCCAATATTCCTCCTGTGTTAATGTTTTGTCTGCCTGTTAACTGTAGGGTTGATCTTAAAATTCACTTGTATGAGACAGTGAGTTACTGTACACTATAGTAGCTTTCCAAAGCATGGGCTCATCATATAATTTCTTAAGTATTTGCTGGTTAAAGGCAACAAACTGATTGACCACAAAGAAAAGATTTAGTAGTGAAAGTCTCAGTAAATTGTATTCAAACCAAGATTAGTTTTTTTTGTATTACAGTTTTTAAAATTCATCAAAAGATATAATTGTTGTCTTGACTTATTATAAGTGAAATCTGCATTTAATTGCAGGGGGGGAAAAAAATCTGTTATCCACAACAAATCCAAAATTGTACCACTCCTTTTGTTAATCTATTGAGAATGGAAGCTGTGCGTTAGGTAGATGGAGTTCTGAATGCCCCATACTTCCAGGGACTGGATCTGGAAGTGTCCTTTGCAGAGTGGGTGGCTGCTGAATGTGTCACAGGGTTCTGAGTTTCCTTCCTCTAAGTTATCACACAAGCAGATTGCGTGGCCCCCATCACCACCTAAAAAATGACATGCAAGTCACTTAAACAACACACAATGTTCTGGCCTGACTATCGTTAACACAATTCTCTCAGCATGTATAAACAACATACCAATGATGAGCTGACTGTCATCTCCTGCGATGAAATTTGAGGGATCTTGCTCCTTTGGTCTTTTGGCCTCCTTTGCAGTTCTGGGATTTTCTAAAGGAGCACTGAGGAGGAGTGTCAGGTAGGATGGATTCTGGGGAGTCCCATTCATACAGCTGATAGTTTTGGTGGTGAGCTGAGACTTGCTGTTGTTTGCCAACTGAGATGAGGAACTGCTTCCATCTCTGTGCTGCTGAGGAGAGGCTATTTTGGTCATAATGTTGACCATCGCCCGCTGGTAGCGCTCCATTCTAGGGCGAAGCTGAAACAGTCAGTAGAGTTTAGTTAACAATCTGTAAATGTAAGAGGCATTCTGTGTGATAATATTAAGAGGTTAATTCAGAATTTCTGAAGGTTTTAGGCAGATAATACTAATACTTGGCATCATCACTGGTATAAATCCAGATTAGCTGCTCCCAAAGGCTGAAACTCACCATGTTTGGCAATGGACCAGAAATCTTTTTTTTTTTTTCTTTTGCCATTTTAAAATTTATTAAATGTCCTGAAACCTAATAAGAGTATGCCAACACGTGTTTAATCTGGATGTTTACTGTCAGTCTATTTGCATTGGTGATTATTTACACAGAAGACCAGTGACCTTCCAATTTGAAATATGTCCTGAGAATGGAACAAGTAAAGAACTTAGTCTTAGTAACTACCTGAGAGCATAGCAGTGAAAGTAAGGCCCTGTATAAATCAGTACAACAAAGCACCTAGGCCTGTGTAACATTTTTTGCTTCACACACCGCTTTACTTTTTTAACAGCAAATCTGACTGGAAATGCTTAAGATGTTTCAGTATGACCCTGAACTGCAATTCAAGAAAGGTACCAAGTTGGTCACCAGCAGTTGATACTACAGTTGATACTGAGGGACAATTTTATTTTTTACCTAATTTGTAAGATTGAAACCTTGTTAAAAAGGAAGATGTTGGGGCGTGCCGTGGTGGCGTAGCGGTTGGCGCGACCCACACTCAGAGGCCCTGAGTCCTCGACGCGGCCGTCGCGGGCTCGACTCCCGGACCCGACGACACCCGCCGCATGTCCCCCCCCCCGCCAGCCCACCGCCATGGAAAATGCGAGCCACCAGCGCCGCAAAAAACTCTTCGGTGAAAAAAATTATAAAAAAAAAAAAAAAAAAAAAAAAAACTTTAGGTCTGTGAACTAATATAGTCCAATTGACTGAACTTTTTGTGGCTTTTGGGTTTTTAGTTTTTGGACTTTCTGAATTTAAAAAAAGTTTCCTGACCAAGTCCAACATTTCACTGGTCTGCTCTTGGCTCCTGAACTGATTGTTGGATAGTTGGAGGTAATTCAGGTTGAAACCCTGTCAGAGGCATAGATGGAGGTTCAGTCAGAGTGGAGAAGAAAGGTTTACACTTATTCACATGGCAGAATGGCCTAGTCAAAACCTACTGTTAATCCAGTTCAATCCAAGATTTTTAAAATTGATTTTCAAAGCTGCTCTTCAACAACCCCCATGTTCTAATACCGTCCCCTGGCAGCCCGGGCCCCGCCCTCAGGCTCCCTCCAGGCCCCAGGCGCCCCAGCAGGGTGCCGCAGCGCAGGGCGGCTTTCTGCTGCGCCAGGCGCTGCTGGGGCAGCTTTCCGGGACAGAGGAACCAGCGGGGTTCTGATGAGCTCGGGGTGTTCTCCTCAGCTCAAATCACCTGACCAAAGAAGAAGAAAAAAATTGAAGGGAATAAAAGCAAGAGGCAGCGTGTGAGTGAACGGGCAGGCATTTAAATCTGTAAAATAAGGCGAGCAGCCAAACGGTGGAGAGGGAGAGGATTTTCCTCACTCACTTAATGCACTGCTTATGACAGCTAAAGGGGAAAGTGCGCTGGAAATTGGTGAGGAGGAATTACCAGTGTTATACCGCTTGCCATCTTACAAATGAATACCGTTTAGCCTCGGCATATAAATGAGTGGATTTTTGCTCGGAGACGAAAAGGGAAGGCAGTCGAACGAGAGACAGAGGAAGGCAAAGTGGTGGTGCAAGCAATCAGTGTGTGTGTGTGTGTGTGTGTGTGTGTGTGTGAGCCAGCCGCCTGAAATTATGCAAGCAAGTAACAATGAGCAAATTGAACCTCCACACACAGAAACACACACAAACACACGCAAGCACGGTACAAGGTCAGGCTCAAAGACAAGGCAGTAGGGGCGTTTTAGCAGTGGGTGGGAGCGAAAAACAGATCATGATAAATTGGCTCACATTTTACAAAACGCTGCCCTTAATGCACCTCGGCTAGCCGTGCCCGCTAGCCCGGCGCTGGGGCCGCTTTAATAGCAGCGGCTAGCCATTTGTGATATATGAAAACCAGGCGCTTGGCACTAATTGCGCAATTACGAAGCGGAAGCGGCGTGGTGTCGTGCCAGCGCGGGGAGCAGAGGCAGGGAGACGGGATGGGGAAAGTGGAGGACTGGGCCCGATATTCATCTCCTTTAAAGCCTTTGTGCTGCTCTCCTCTGCTGCTGCATCCTCCGTTCCCCGTTCCTGTCTGCAGAGCGCTCTGGCCGACTGAACCGCTGCTGTAGTTCATTGAGAGGTGGGGTAAGTGTGCCAGTTTCACTAAACCGCAGGGAGCAGAGCAACTGTGAACATGTGAGAAAGAGTTCAGCGAGGCAGGAGGGAGCGAGGGAGGGAAGGAGGGAGAGGAAGGGAAGCAAGATTTGTCTTGCGCGTCAATGAAAGGACAATTTATTAGGAGCTGCTCAGGGAGACAGAATATTTTGCCCCAGTGCTTTACAGACTGTCTGGATGAGGAATGGGAGCGTATTAGCGCTGTGCTGGGTCCTGGGTCTGGAAGAAGCAGCTGGAAGCTGGCACCGCCTGCAGAAAGACCCGCTTTAGGGTCAAAGGTCTGGAGGATGGGTTTGGGGATGGAGGTGTAGAGAAACAGTGAAACGCATACTTGTATCTCAGGTCAGAAAAAAGAAGACGTGTCATAAAGGTCTTCAGGTTGGAGTTGGAACTCCAAATGCCTTACATGAGGCACCTGCTCCATCTCTACACCAGGTGACACCAGGAATAAATTATTTCTGTCTGAAATCATTTGGCATTTCACATTCACATCTGCACATTTATCTCCTTCGCATCGCAGTCAAACTGATACACGGTATGGGTTAACTTCAGTGATGTCACCTTCCAATGCCGAACGTAGCTAAAATGCATCAAACCAGTTGTCAATGTTCAATTAAAGCTAAACACAGTTGGGCTATTCAGCACTGAACCTCTAGAGGATTGTTCCTGATGCAAAGTGTCAGCAGTGTCTCCTCCAGTAGCGTAGAGATGAGCTTATAGCTCCACAATGATACGGTGAAATTTCAGTCTGTATGGGTGTGATAAGATAAGATAAACTTCATTGTACCCTAGGACAATTCTAGAGAGCATAAGATCAATGGAAAACATAACACTCATGATCTCTGGCTACAATTAGGTTCTGGCGTTCCAGATCCCTGGATCCCCCCAGATTCCTCTGGATTCATGGTTCTTGTCTTTATTTAAATTGGGTAACATGCTGTAGTGTGGCCCCCACACAGCATAGCTGTAAGGTTTACAGAGGTACAACAAGCCTACACTATCAAAGTGATAGAGGTTGTGCAAGTTTTTCTAATGCCCATATCTTAACTATCTCTCTCCATTTCTCACACAGCAGATGTGTGGTAGAGCATGTCCAATCTTCTCATCCAGAGTTCTGTTCGGTTTAATTTGGTTCCAGGTGTTGAAGTGTCAGTGGCCGTATTTTTATCTAAAAGCAACAACGGAGCCAGTTTAAGCCCCTCGAAGTTCTTGTTCAGGCTCTTGTTGAGGAAAGACGATGATCAAAATCGAAGGCGAGGTCTTCCATCTTGGCTTATGTGAAGTAAGAACAGAATCGTTTGCATTCTGGACATAAATGTACATTTTTGGATTTACTTTTGTTCCATAATGTGCAAGAGCAGTTTGCCTGATTCCCCTCCTACAACTCGATCCGGAGACACCTGATGTAGAAGCTAAACTGAAAACTGCATGATGGAGTTATCTTGCAGGAATGCAGTGTGTTTACCAACTCCCCCGGCGGCCGGCGAGATTATTATTGAGTCCCACTATGCTTGGTCTGACAGACAGCAAAACAGTGGGGGCGATGCTGCAAACAACACCTGTGCACATCATAGCGGATAACCGTCCCAGGGTGGAGCTAACATTAGCATGCTGCTGTAAACACAAGCCAAGCAGGTGTCTCATCGTTCATTAGCGGGCGGCGGTGCTTTGATTGCATTTAAGTGAGACAATATGTAATATATCGCCAAGCACATAAATGTGACAGAGGGAGTTAGGACTTAGGAAGCCGTGTTTCTTCGGCAAATGGCTTCCACTGACCCGCATTAACCTATTGATAAGCATTATGACTGTGCAATACTGTGCACAGCAGGCGGGTCAGAGGAGCAGCATTGATTACCTGGCTGCAGCGTCTAAACACAAAGTGAACGGTCAGTACCTGAGGGCCACCCTTCCAGTCATCACATCTTGCTGATTATTTTTCATAAAAACACAGATGATGAAAAACACAACCACCGCAAGAAACATTCACGGAACAGAAGAAATCCCAGCAGATGGACTCTTTTACTAGCAAACAACTCCCCAGTGGATGGTTTTGTTCTCTCGGGAGGTTGGACAACCATATGCTTGTTTGCAATCAATCATGCGATAAAATAGGAGGAGGGAGAAAAAAAAAAAAACTTGCAAAAGGTTGGCATCTGTGCCAAACAAGCGTAGTTACGTGTGTTTAGGATTCTTAAAGGTTTCAAGCCAGACTGGATATCTAGGAATCTAGCAGCATATTTACCAATTACTCAGAAAGCTGTTTGAGGGTAAGTTAGACTTTACAATTGTTTGCTCATTTTTATTCAAGTTCTTGTTGCTGACTGTAAACAATGTAGTGTTGGTCTAAAAATGGAGGTATAATGTAAATTAGAGACCTAGAGAGGCATCATCTCTTTGTTGGATGTCTTTTGCATGCCAGGCTATTATGTAATCACCTTTTAGGAGCCAAAATACTTCCTTTACCCTCCGGTCAAACTGTGCTACCCTTGCTATTTTGACCAAATTAAACAAAATAAATGACATCTCTCTAGGGTGATATCAAAAACTCTTGCACAAAACAACCAAAACTAAGCAAAGGTATATTGAGTTCAGGTTATTTAAAGTAGGCTAAACCAAGTAATAGTAAGTCAAACTAAAGGAGGATACACCAACATAAGCAAAATTACTATAAGATAGAAGCCTCAACTAACTAATGCTATAGTACACTTAACTAAAAAAGAAAATTTTATTAAATTTAGCTAAGCTCAATCAAGCTCTTGCAAAGTCAGCAAAGATAAACTAAGCTAATGTAAAACTAATAATCTACTTTAAGTTAGGCTAAACTGATCTTAGGCTTTATTCAAACTAAGCTTAGTTTGGTCTTTATTCAAACTAACCTAGCTTAGTTTCTTCAAACTAAGCTAGGTTAAGCTAAGTTGGCTAAACCTAGCTTAGTGTGGTTTAAAATGCTTACCTTAGTAGGTAGCGAACACTTCTCTTACCTTATTTTTGTTTAGCTTCACTTAGCTTGTTTCAGTTACATATAGCTAAATGACGATTAGTTGGGAATGTCTTAACTTGTAATAAGATTAAGCATTAGAGACACCCACTCTGCTTAGCTCCATTCAATAAGATCTCATTAGAAGTCTTATGAAGCCATACTTGGCTCAGAACTGTTCTGATTGAATACGTCGTATTTAGACAGACAGTCTTGGACACAGTCTGCTGGTGCTCAGCTTTAAAGAGCACACTTTCCTTTCTGAATGAGGAAGTAGGTTGCTTCAATGGGAGTAATAGAAGCAACAGTTGCAACAAGGTTAGAAGTGTTGTTTCTCCTTTTTATAGGGATTTGGTTAATTTCCCAGAACCCAGGGAAACGACTACGAAAACAGATGGTCACGGGCTCTGTCTCCCAGGCCTCCCTCATCCATCCCAGCCGCTGAGGCCGCCGAGGCCGAATCCCCGTGCCAGCGACTCAACGGATCTCCGCTGTGATTACCAAACGGCTCTTCCTATTTATCTCCCCGCCGCAGTGAGCCGCGGTACGGCGGAGTGGCCGCCCTGACCTCCGCTGGGCACGCATTAATTCCACCTAGCTGTTTCCCGTGCCGGCGATTAATAAAAAGTGACTAGGTTTTCAGCAAACCAACGCACGTTGATGAATGAGGGCCCCCGCGCCTAATTGCTTGGTAAATTAAGAGCTCACAATAGTGGCGGCGATGTGTGCCGCTTTTTAATATTTAAAAACTCATTAGGTGTTGGCGTTGGGCTGGCGGCCCCGTGCAATAACCTTTAGGTGCTGCTAACGGCCGTGTGGGCCCCCAGGTTGGAGGTGGAGCAGCTGATCTGATCAGAGACTGCCGAAGAAATCTCCCTCTAAATACGGAGCAGCAGGACACAGACAAGGGGAAAAATTAGGACACCCAACAATTATCCTGTTCTTCAAGACATGTTCAGCTGCACCATAGATTGTTTGGAAAAGAAGAGGAGTGTGTTAGTTCTAGTGGAAATAATAGATTCAAACACACCCTGGACATGAAGAGGGAAAAATAACAGTTTTCATACGATGTGCAGTGCATGGAAATGTCTCCCCCTCTTGAACCTGTTCCCATTTTTTAACATTAAGACAACCGACTTCAGTGTCTTTTAGATGGATTTCGTCTGATAGAACACAAACTAGATCATATATGTCAAGTGCAAATAAAATTATGCCTCTTTTTCAAGATTACTGACATAAAAAATAAAATGGAATTCCGAAATGCATCTGTATTAAGCGCTTTTCACTCTAATTGAAATCCAATCCCTGTCCAGACTCTGGACACTGTTAACACCACGATTTGTTCTGTGAAGAGGATCTGTGTGTTTACATCGACTTACCCCACTGCCGTCATCATTTCCTGTTTATGGAGAGTTCTCTTCTCTCGGGTTCTGTGGGAGAAACAATCCCCAGTAAACGGACATAGTTACAACTCTGAGGATTAAAGTTTGCCAAGGTCAAAGAGGATGAAGAAATCACTTCCTGTTTCTACATTACTTCCTGTTTGTCCTCCGTACCTGTTGATTATCTTTAACATTCTTATTATAGCAAACAAAACTTATTTATCCACCGGACTCAGTTCTGGGTCCGATTTTTTTTAAACACCGACTCATGCCTCCTCCTCACACACAACCCAACGCTTCAAATGATGAGCCAGCCAGCACTGGCAAACACCGAAAGTATTTATTTCCTTTGCACACATGAACGGGGACGTAATCCTCCAAATATATTTAGTGGCGTTATGGATTTGTTGTCGCTTAATTTGCATGACAACACCCCACCTTTCACGGTGCGCAAACTGCAGCTCTGATACCATCTTTATTATTATTGAGCTGTAATGTGAGTGTGTGCGTGTGTGTGTGCAGAGCAAGTCTAAAGGAGCAGCACACACTCGGCTTACGGTGATGGATTGCTCTCAGTAATTTCTCCTCATTATGATTGGCCAAGATCAATATTTTAACACTTGGGTTGGGGTCTTCAGTACAGCGCTTAGCATGTATTATTCATGCCCTTTATCAGAATCAGTGTCTGGGACATGAATACAGCTGGAAGAAGGCGGCTTTGCGTTTATAAAAACACAGAAAATTTTACTTATCTGTATTTTTCCACATTATTGAGGCTTTTATGCGCTTGAGTTTAAGAATAAGTTGAAAGACTCGCAAATATTTGGCCTTCAAAGTCTGCTGGAAAGGCCAACAGATGGAGTTTGTCCAGTTTACAACTGGCTTGGCAAAGATTTAACCGAGATTCCAAAATGTGTTGCGTTAATAACACAAAAGAGCAGGACGATGTTCAGGGGATGAGTCTTGGCATCTGTCAGGTTTATATTCAACTGTGTTGGTCAGGAGATGTGTTGCCGCCAGTGCAGAGCTTGATCTGACTAAATGACAGCTGTTTGCTGCCTGATCGCCACATCAGGACTTATTCTGTCAATGAAACAATCTGTAATCAGTTGGGTGTCCTTTTGAGAATCTGCCAAAACCGATTCATCTATTCGTTTTAGGACCAATTATTGTGTCAACGCGGGTGACTTGACAATCCGTTCCTCTGGTGGAAATCACATAGTATTAAAAAGGGAGAGAATAAGCGGTGAAAACCCAAAGATAAGTTTAAGAAATTCTGGTAAATTACTTATCAAGATGACTGTGAAAAATGCTTGGAGGCAATGGAACAATTTCTGGATGGAAACTCTGTGATGACTTGAGAGTTTTACAGAGTATTTGAAAGTATTTTGTTGTTTTTGTGACTACTGTAATTGTAAATCGGTAAATTATTGTTCATGACACAAAAATAATGATCTCTTAACACGGTTGAGTGGAACTAAAGGAAACATTTACACAAAATGAACCAAAAATGTAGCAAAAGCCTGAACTGTATATTTATTAAAAATCAAAATCTTAAAGTACTTAGAATTAGGTCTTCCTTACTAAGTTTGATCAGTTATGTGGATAGAGCTACATACTTTAATTATAATAAAGTCTAAATTTTCATAGACGACTTTTGTCCAAATCGACTGAGTTTGAGTCGGTTTGCAAATCAGTCACTAATTAAACATCAAACTGTGACCCGCCATTAGCTGCCGTCTCACACCAAATCACAAACAAAACACGACTTCTGTAACTGATCCATAAACGTCTGTTTTAAATGAAAATCTACGCCACAAGCAAGACATATCGTGGTGTTGAAACTGTACTCCAGTAATCCTTCCTGCATGTAATTCGGAGAGATGCAGCTGCAGGTGAGCTAAGCAACGCGTCACGCTCTCGACCGCCATCCTGGCTCAGTCCCACAAACCCGGCAGAGCAGAGTTCAGGAGGCCGCGCCGTATCAAGCAGCCCCACCATCAGATAAAACAAACCACAATGGCAGCGGGTTTGTGAAGCGTCCGGGATTAAGAGCTGTGACATATTCATATCTGACCAGACTTAAAGCTGCTGCCATATGGGAGGGTCTGTCACTATCAAAGCTGCAGGAAATCAGCCAGAGAGGGAAGGAGGAGGAGGGAGAGATAGGGATAAAGAGATACAGAGGTGCAGCATTAGAGAGGAGGTGAGGGTGAGGGGGTGGGGGCAGAGCAGTGGAGAGGATTTCTAACAAAAGCTCCCCTAACCACGTCTCAAAAAAGAAAATCCTTTGTACCCCTCTTCCAAACCCGGCGCCGCCTCTACCTCAGCCTCCGTCACCTTCCCTCCCGGCCCGAGTGTTTCAGGCCCCATGTGGGATGACTGGGGAGCGTGTCCTGGAAAAGTTTGTCTCGGGGAAGGGCCGGGTCGCCGTGTAGCTGATTATATCGGTTTCAACGGAGTGCCGGTAATGGGCTCCTCTCGGAGCGGCCGCTAACCCCGGCAGTCGCCGAGAGCTGAATTAATCAGGCCTACTGGGAGCCTCGGCGGGCGAGCCACTCCGCCAGTCACTTACCAGCCAATCCCACTGTCAGCCCACTGTCATTTAGAAGCCTTTCATTACGCTCTCTCCCGTGTCCTCTGCTCAGTCCTCACTCTTTTCCCCTTAAACCTGGAAAATGAGAAAAATGGAAATGGGTGACAGATTAGCCTAATGCTGCTTACTTTTATGGACAGTCTGGTGTGATCATCATCCTTGTTTTATCCGATACAACACGTCTAGTGATGCTAACTTACCACGGCGTAGCGGAGGTACAAACGTACTTTCTAGCTTCCAGGTTCAGGATATGTCATTGTTTCTGAAGGTTCTTGTTGCAAGATTTGGAAGGAAAGTCTGTTCTTCTTGTTTCAGCTGCACTTGGTGGATGAAGTGGTAGAATCTCCCTCAACATTTCTCCTTCACATCATAGAAAGTTTGGTAAATTAGGAAATGTTCAGGGTCACCAAAAACTAATGGCAGTTATAGGAATATAAAAGACATATGAATCAAAAGTTTCTATGTCTTTTGATTGTATAAAGCCAACAAGAAAGGTTTGTCTCCTTTCTTTTGAAGAAGACAACCCTCCTCAGGTTGCTAGGTATGAGCTCATTTCTGATTTCAAGGTGTGTAACGTCTTACGAAGTTTCAATAGCAATGTTGAAAAACAGTGTTTTTCACCCACCAATTATCTTCCAGTCTCCAAGTCAACACTGGCTCATATCAAGGGATCTGAATGAATTAGAGTAAAGTTCCTCCAGCGGCCCTGGGGTCTGGGTCTCTTCCTGGTGGTGTAAGCCTGATGGGTTCAGATACCCATCACCCTTTGCTGACTCCTTTTAATGTGAAGCAGCAGTGGAACTATTTTCAGTTCTGCCTGAACATTGTTCAGAGGTCCTTACCTTACTTAACAGTCAAGCTAATTTCCAGAATCCTGTTACCAGGATCTCAGTTTTTCAGGACGTGATCATGGCCATAGGTGAAGGTGTTAAAGTAGAGGGACGAACTACAACTACTGGGGCTTAGGTCTGATCCTCAAAGCCTTGTTGCCATGGGCTCCAACTCTTTGTGGGGTTTCAGGAACAGTACAGGTTGTTCCAAGGACATCACCTTGGACACATTTTTTCCTTGAAGTTTTAAGAACATCATTGTTTAATATAATTTAAAAAATAAAAACTACTAGTAACTTGTTAAGCAGCTACTTACAGTCTAGCAACCGATGCCGCTAATTTGACGTTGGTAACAAGAAAGAGAAAGTTATAGGCTGGTTATTATTCTCTTTAATTAGACCGATTTAGAATAATAAAATTAACAGTAAGCTACAAAAGATATGGTGTTTTACTACAAAATAAGTAACTTGGCTAAAAAACAAGCAATTCACTATTTCTTGGGTGCCCAAAGTTAATTTATCATAATTGTTTATCAGATTTGTCTGGCATTATCTTTGTATTATTTTATTTTATAACTAGAGGAGCACCAAACCATTAAGAGTTTTACAAATCTCTTTAGGTGCAAAAAAAAGTGCAGTACATATTGGTTTCAATTCAAATAAAATGAAATATGGACTTTCACATTGAATTCTCAGTTTCTATTAAGAGTTGATTAATGCAACTGTTACTGTACCATTACTAAATGGTTGTAAGACCCCAAACCCAAAACAGCAATTGCCTGCAAAAGGGCTGGAGGTCATGTGACCTGATCCTGGATGGAGGCAGTTCATGGAACCCCTGTAAGGTCGGATTACCCAGCAGCATTCCTGTTTCCAATCAGCCATGGACTGATCGCCACCAGGCCGCTCTTCCTCTGCCTCGTTGATGGCCTTCGTGCCTTCGCTGCCCTCCCCCCTCCATCAACAAGGTTTAAAAATATTCATAAGTAAACAGACGAAGTGATTTGAAAAATGGCTGGAGGAGAAAAGAGATTAATAAAAAGCATGAATAGTGCATTATGGAAGCGGTGAGGAGGCCCGGCATCTCACCGGGGTTACAGGGAAATTGTGTTTGGGCTTTATTAAGAGTGAGTGAAGAGGCAATGCTTCAGTGTCTGACTGACAGCCGGCAAGGCACTAATAGGGGACAGTTTGTTAAAAATCAAAAATATCTGCTTGGGTAAGTACAATTGGTCTTTTGGATGATGTTCAGCATTTCTCAAACTCTTCAAACTGGCTTCATCTTCTCAAAGAACGCCAAAACTGGCTCCAAATTGAGCTTTTCTGGATGAGACGCAGACGCTAGTGACTGTAGTCGCCTCAGAGCCAGACTCCCCCTCTGAGACTTGGCCAATTAAGATAAGAGACGGCTAACAGGAAGTGCTTGTTTGACATCCTGTCATGTTAACGAGGACAGCCATAATTGGACTCGGCTATTTAACGGTAGCTATAAAAGGCTGCTAGTTGTCACCTTTCAGAGCTACCTAAACAACTGGGAACTCTGCTGTATTTCCTGTTTCAAGCTAACATCGAATAAAGACAGCCTGAGGAAATACAACATGCGGTTTCAAGTAATTTATTTTATTAAAGGGAAGTTTTTGTCATGAGTCAAGTGTGAGTAGTCAGACTCTTTTGTTCAGTTTCAAAGCCTCTTGTCCCCAAATACAGCTGAAACCAGAAGTTATTACACACCCAATAAAAAGACACGTCCAGTGACGTTAAATCAGACTAAACGTCTCTTGATTAACGTCAGATTTCTAAATCGGCCCAGATATCAGGAAGAGAATCAGAAGTCAGTCCAGTCCGGTTAATTTCCAGATGCTTGAAGGAGCCGCGTTCATCCGGTCAAGACTAGACCATGATGGGAATGTCCAGTTATAGACCAGATCAGGGTCCAAAGTGTTTGGACTGACCCCAGAACAAGAACCACAGACCTTGTGAAAACGCTGGATATCATTATCCAGAGTGAAACTGTTCTGTACCAATATGGGCTGAAAGGCATGGAGAAAGCCATTACTCCAGAACATGTGTGCAAACGTCCACAGGGACAAAGGGCTTCATTTCTGGAGACTAAAGTCAAAGACGCATGGGTGGGTTCTACAGCTGGACAATGATCACCATCAGAACACCAGCAAGTCCAATCCCTCCAGGAGACAAGTTGGTTCTGTTAGGTGATTTTTTTCCTTAACATATGAATCAATTAGAAACTGCTTATTAAGGATCTGAAACGTTAAAGTGGTGGTTGTATGTTCAGGTAGCTTTTCTGACTGCGGCCACAATTAAAAATAAAAAATAAAAACTAGACTTTGTTGTTCCAATGCACTTCTAGTCTTCAAGTCATTTAGTGGAGCTTTTGCTGCATGTTTGCAAATTTCAGCCTTACAAACACAGAAAGCCCTGCTGGCTCTACCACACAGCCGCTAAATCTGCTGTAACACTATGCAGGTGCGCGGCTCTCGGGGAGTTGCCGTCGCATGCGCCGGGGATCCTGTTTGTTTGGGCTCGGGCCTCGGCTCAGGAGGAAGTGAGCTGGCCCTGGCTTTCTGCTCGGGATCAAACCAGGGCCTTGATTTGAAAAGAAAACGGGGAGGGGGGAAAAAAATATGAAGGAAAAAAAAAAAAAAAGGCTGGTGTTTATTGTAGCTGCGGCTGCCTGGAAGTGACTGGCACGGAGCGCACACGGTTTGTCAAAATGAAGCATAAAACAGACAAGCTCTTCATACGCGCCGAGACGACTGGGACCACACTTACTGCACCGAGAGAATTACACAAACACAGTATCAATGTCTGCGCTTTAGAGCCAGATATGAATTCCCATACATATACCCAGAATCTATTAAAAATCCCATTCGGGGGCTGACTTGGAATTAATTATCCTGTATAAACTCGTGTCGGCGTTTGAATGTGCATGAATGAGATAATGACGCACAGCTTGTGTAAACAGCCACGCTAAATATTTGAAAATGCAAGTCACTCATCAGTGGAATTACGGAGCTGAATGGTGTTTCTCTGCTGGCTTTGCGATAACCGGGACATTCTCTAACCTGAGCACCTCCAATTAGAGGACTGGAGAAAAAGAGGAAGGATGGGGGTAGGTTGGGCGGTTGGGGGGAGGGGGGGCTCCAGGAGGGGGTCGGGTGGTATTGCTTTGACCCGCCCGCTGTAGTTGGAGGCGTACTCTATAGGCAGAGATGTGATGGCAGGATATGGCGGAGGAAAAACAGGCTCAGCCGTAGATGGCCAGGGGCTGCCTGTGGCTCTCTATCAATGCAAAACAGACTACTTCCTGAGGCAAAGAGGACATTTCACTTTTTATAAGCCTCATTTCTTTCTTTCTTTTTTTTTTTTTGCAGGGCTTACATTAATTTTGAAAGCAGAGGAGAGGAAAGGGGGGGCGAGGGGTGCAGAGAAAGAGAAAAGAGGAGGAAAGAGGAGCAGATGAAAAGCATCTTCAGGATGTTGGAAACATCTGGTTTCATATTCCAAGGACCTGAGAGGAAATTGCAAAATGGACAAAACTCTTATGTTTTGATTTATTTTATTATTCGAGGGGCTGAGTGACGCAGAGAGAAGCCCCTGGTTGTGGATATGAGTCTGGAGATGGGGCGTGAGGGACGGTTCCTTACCGGCCCCAGATTGATTGATATCGGCCTTAATGGCATCCACAAGCGCTGGGTTCTGTTCCAGATTAAACACAACTGAAGAGCATTGTTAATTGGATGAATCGATGGAGGAAGAAAGGATCTTTAGAGGGGCACAAAGACTCAATGTATTTGTCTCTTGAGGATATTTAATTCCTCTTCTAGGCCATTACAAGAGACGTTTGAGGTTTGAATGTTTCCTTCAGTAGATGGAAGATATTATCCAGTCAAAGCCTTCCGTCTTCATGGGTCGGATGATTTACGTCCTTCATAACCGGCGGCTTGGTGACTGTTCTAACAACAGAGTCTAGTCAGGATGAAAACAGAACATAACTACTTTAAATGATCTGGCAGATTAGTGACAGAGATCCACAGGGTCTAGTGTTAGGACCAGTCCTCGTCACTTGGTACAAGTTTCAGCCACTGAATTGTTTCCTGTTTGGTAGGATGACCAAACAGAAGGTTGTTGGTCAAAATGCGCTCGGAGAGCAAAGAATGATATTTTTGCTTCAACAAGTCCACTTCCATTTATATCAGCAGGCAACATTTTGAGGAGCGTTTATCCAACACAGTAACTATGTACGATTGTACGATTTTTCACTGATAAAGATATTAAATACCTACAAACTCCTGCATGGACAATTGCAATGTGGTTGTGACCACACATTGACTTTTTAATTTTTTTATCTGACCATTGCCAACTTCAGTAACCCTTTATTTGAAAGTGTGTGCATAAGACTGACATTACACTGTCATAAACATCACATAGCACCTGTCATGAACATTAAGGAGTCTTCACGAATGTGGACGACTATTGTCATAAAGTGTCATTCGGTAAATCATGTCACTTTTAATCCAAAGTTGACTCTTTTAATTGATTTTTAATGTAGGTTTTAATGCAACTTTGCATAAAAATTTAATTATTTACCAAATAATGCTAAGTTGATACTTTTAATGCATTTTTACCTCAACTTTTAATGCATATTTGCATTCATGAAGACTCCTTCATGTTCATGACAGGTGTTATGTCAGTCTATTGCACACACCTTCTAATAAAGTGTTACCCCAAAACAGCAAATAAATCTTCAAATAAGATTTATTATTTGAAGATTAATAATGTTGGAGAAATAACATTATATTTCAGCAAAGCATTACATTCCTCATTATTCTGATGGTTAGCAATTATAAACATATTTGGTAACCCCAACTGACCTAATCAAGAATATATTTGAGATATTTAATGTCAGAAACTGAAAACAACAACAACAAACAAACAAACGTTTCATGCGTTGCATGGGTTCAACTCTAACTGACCAAAGTTTATGGCCATTTAGCAATAAGTGGGCAATCTAATATTGATCTTTTTCTAAAGTACCACTTTGAACCTGACACTTGAGGAAGAGCGAGTTAACGCTGCCAAAAGCTGCTAAAAATCGTCGAGGCGTTTGCTAACCTCTGAACTGGCCTCCAACCAAAAAAACAAGTAGGTGGAAGTTCAGGTTGAAGCGCTGAGTTACCAAACCAACACTGAGAGAAACAACTTGCAAACTTGACTTCCTAAAAGATATAAAATTAAATATAACCACAAAAAAAAAAGAGATTCTTAAACGCTATAATAACAATAATAATAAAGGACAGTCCAAACGTTCCCTGGAAGGAACTAGTGTGGATCCTAAATTGTGGAACCCGGGTGGTTTAACTCAGTGTGAGAACACGACACTAGTCATTACATTGACAAGTAAAACACACTGAACAGCAGACAGAACCAACAGCATGCTCTGCAGATACTGCCCACAGGGTACAACAAGGTTAACCAGTTTCTGAAGACATAAAAAATGGCTGATCATGAAAGGAAAAATCGTCTTAAAGGTGCAGTATGTAGCTTTTCTAAAAATATGGGTTTTACATATTTGTTGAAACGGTCACCAGGTTGACAGTTTCAACAAATATGTAAAAAAGTATTTTTTTTTAATTAAAGTTTCATACTGCAGTTTTAAGTTTGGTTAAATATGTTGTATTTTTCTGATTTTCAAGTTTAAAAAACATGTTAAAATTATTTTTTGGGGGGGCATTGTTTTAATTACATACAGATGAAATGACATAAAGCTGGACTGTATTTAATAACTGGGTGATTTCTGAATGCAACTTATTGCACCAATTTTATTCAAGGGTATCAAGGTAGAGAGCTGAACACAAATGAATGCCACACATTTCAGATTCTTACTGACCGAAAAATGAAAAACCATGCATCCTTTACTTTGCATCCCACAATCATGCTCTACTTTATGATGATCCATCTCATGACCTCCCAATAAAATGCATTTTATAGAAAATATAAAATCATTTCTTTTTTTTTTGGCTGGGGGGAAATTGTCTAATTTTCCATGAACAAAAGCCTTGTTTTCATAGCTTCAACCACTACTGCCTTGTGTATCTCTTGAGCTGCATCAACCCACCGTAGAAAGAATTAGGCTTCCTGCAAACACCGCCTGAGACAACAGATGGAAGGAGGTGAGTTGTGGTGGCCCTCCAGGCTATTCTCGCCCCTTCCCACTCCAGAAAGCAAAGATTTACAGCAGCGGTGGTGGAAAAAAAGCAGCCCAGAACATCTGGAGATGCGCGAACACAAGGCCTGGTTTGTGGTGACGGCGGCTAATTTAAAGGTTGTAAAAGTCTTAGCAGGGAACCAGGATAAGAGTGATGGACAGATAAATTCCCCCGACTTGGCCGGGCCTTGCTGTGAAGATACTGCAGGGTAGAAAATAAGAGCCCCAGAACAGGCTGCAGGTCTCACTGGGCCAGGCTGTTCCCATCAGCTTTAGATTCATTAGCCTGGAGAACAAGTCCAGGGGAAAAGCAAGACGAGACAATGGAGAAGATGAAACAAGACAGGCGCTGAAAGGGAGCGGAGAGGAGAGAGAGAGGATCAATCAGGACTCACAGCGGTAATGGGGCTGTGACACCCCAATCACCGGCAAAATCTCACTGTAATTCTGTTTGCTTGCCTCGCAACGCCGCCGTAATTGCCACGATCATTTATGGGCGACGACGAATCTAGCCCCGGATTATTGTTTTCCTCTGACAGATATGAACTATTCCATTTGTCGGGGCTGTCGGCAAGGCGCCGTGTGCGTCCTACTCCGTCCCCGCTGCCTCAAAACATAGGTTGTCGGCAGAAATGAAAAAACAAAACAAAAAAAAAAAAAACACCGCTCTCTGTTTTTAAAATAACTCCGAAATTCTTTGGCATACCTGTCCAGAGAACATCAATATGCACGAACCCATATGGATGGTGGGAGGAAAGTAGACTTCCAGTCCCTGCAGTTCAGACAAAAAGCCAACTTGACCCATTTTATCTCACATATCCATCCAGAGACTCTCATTCCAGCCAAGACTGGTAATGAGAC
This sequence comes from Alfaro cultratus, assembly GCA_903066825.1. Lineage (NCBI taxonomy): Eukaryota > Metazoa > Chordata > Actinopteri > Cyprinodontiformes > Poeciliidae > Alfaro > Alfaro cultratus. The sequence continues at coordinate 87,057 of CAEFZX010012240.1, read as the reverse complement.
GGTCCACTTCACCAAGAAGTTTCCTGCCACAAACAGAGGCTATTCTCTGGGTGTTTTTCCCCCGCACTCAGGAGCTAATTGGTGTGGAGAATTAATTAAAAAAAAAAATTGTTGACTTGAGAATTGTACATTGATTACTGTAAATATTCTCTGGAGTTTTGCTCCTCTAATTGAGGAGCATTCGGCCCGGCGCATCTTATTACGTGGGCATTAGCAGCAATGCTTCCCTGCCAGCATTGATTTTCTTATTTGTTCTTTTTTTTTGTTGTTGTTGAGATGAATTGCGCTGCACTCAGATCACCAGTAATGGAATTATAATACGAGCCAGTTCAAGTTATAAACATTTGTGACTTCAGTGTAGGATCCTTTTAATTTGGACTCTACAAACAGCAGGAACCTGGTAGGTTTGTAACACAGCGATACTCAGCAACAACATCCATGAGTAAAGGCAAAGGTTTCCCCAAATGGACAGAAGAATGTATTGATGGATCACATTTAGATATTAGGGGATCAGGTGTAGAAATACAACTTTTTCCAATATATTCCAAGACTTTTGAGACGAAGGAACCCTGTAGATGTTCTCGTTGTACCTTCCACTATCTTTAGACGCTGGTGTAGCTTCAAATGTGGAGTTTTACACATTAAAAGCAGACAGGTGCATCTGTATGCACAATAAACACTCTGAGCATCCTAGATTTACATGAACCTTCTCACTAAACTATTCAGACGGATCCAGAGTTTAACCCTTCCTGATGGGCCCTGTCCATGTTAACCTTGCGAAACATGGCCACTCAGGGCTGCACAGGCAGACAGACAGGCAGACTGACGCTCCGTAATGAGACATGACTGTTGAAGGGTGAATAGCGAGGCGAAGGTGCAAGATCAAGCCTCCCCACTCCTCCTGGGAGAGAGAGGGAGATAAAAGAGAGGAGAGACAGAGACAAGTCAGATAGCCTGGAGATTGGAAGGAAACTGCGCTCTGTTCAGGGTGTTGACTCAAGAAAATTCATGGTGGATAAACCTAAAAAGACACATGAAGGAAATCCGTAACTGTATCCTGGAGGGAAAGTCTACCATGAAGGGAAGTGGACGGAGGAAGGCAGAAGGTCCAGAGATTCGACGATGAGAAGGAATTTGACTCCATACGAGAGGAGAATACAAAGCAACTAAGATATTAACAAGACAGAAACAAATGTTAGTAATCTTGCCCTCAACATCAGTGATTCTTGAGTTAGTGTCTTGCAGATTCTTGATAATTGGTAAATTCTCACTCATGTTCCATCCCTTCACCAGGGACTAGCTTTATGTAGCTATAGCAACCAACAAATTACTTAATGATGCTTTACCAAGTTCTAGAAGAAGTATTGTAAGTGAGACAGGTCTGCTAAGGAAAAGGTTTACCTCAGTAGAGTCAGGTTGCTTAGACTTTGTCTGCAGACCTTAGAGTTCCCGATGACTGCCAAGTAGCTGCCAAGTAACGTTTCTGCTGATCATTTCAAGGATTTCTTAAGAAAGTTATGAGTATTGCAAACTTTACTTCATGTATTCCTTGAACTCACATTTATTCCACTAGTTCTTTAATCACAAATGCCATAAAAATCAATGCCAAGCCAGTAGCCAGAATTCCTCAGATCATTTTGAACTTTTGAGGCACCGAACATCTGTGATCATCCTGAGGTTTGTAATCTCTGATTCTTGTGTAGATCTGCCACACATTCTTGACTTTTTACAATTTTAGAAATGCTGGTAAACTAAAGCAGTTGGATCTTCCTGAGGATCTGATCTCTGATGAACATTACAAGTTTGTCTTATTTTCTTCAAATGCCAAAACAAAATAAGACCAATAACAATTGCATGGACAACTGTTGAGTCATAGTCATGTCTTGTTAAAACTTTTAAAGGTCCCTAATTGCTGATTAAATAGACAACTAACCAATCACCAGATAGTTACTGGATCTGGACCACTTACTGTAGAGTCAAGTTCCGGTAAGCTGCACCTCATGTGTTAAAGATCTTCTAATGCCTCTGGAGTCTATGTGCTGAGCGCAGATAGAAAGGACGAGTTGCCTCAAAGTTTTAACAAACTATAGATGTTGTGAAGGAAGACCACAGTGCCCCAAGACAAAAAGCCTATTCCCAGGACTTTGTGGTATGATTCATGCAAACATAAAGACCATAACCAGAACTGAATGTTCAGTCAATAATTCACTAACGAAGTCAAAGACGAGTCTACATCAACAGAAACCAAGAAAATTAAAAATATATTTTGTTTCTGTAAGGCCAAACTTTGTAGAGGTTACCTGAGCGATACTGCTTCCTCTAAGGCGTTCTCATTTGGAGTTTCTCTTTACTTTCCAGTCTGTCTCTCTCTTCCCCCACCCCGACCCCTCCGACTGGGAATGCATCTACCTATCCAGGCAGTTCTGCTGGAGGGGTCCCCCCGGGGCTCTGGTCCTTTGCTCCAGGCTGTTTGATGTTGAGCCGGCGCGGATGAACCTCAGCCCCCGCCCAGAGTTCGCTCCTCATCATCAAACACCCCGGCTGGGTGCCAGGCCAAGGCTGTGGCCCTAATCAAACACGGGGCCTCTGCGGACCCCGCGTACACTCAAAATGGGAGAAAAAGACTAATTATCTGGGAAACCTTCGGAATCACTCAGCAGCTCTTAACACTCACAAACTCACTCCTATTAGTATTAATGTGGGCTGATGACGGACGGAGGCAGTAAAACCCAATAACCATGAAATAAATAAACACCAGCGGTGTTGTTCTTATAGATGAAGGACTCTGAAAGGTGATTCCAGTTGAAGCATTTTCTGTTACGTTACAGGAAGTATATGTCGGTGCAATGAGAGGTGGAAAATCTGGAGAAGTGAAGGAAAGGCAGAGAGAGGCTGATCCCATCCTCGGGGGAAAAGGCCAGCGCTCGATTTTCTGTTTGCTGCCATTTGTCTTGTGCTGCTAAGAGAGATCAACAGTCCTCGGCACACAGATCAATATTCTCTTAACCCGCACCTAATCTGCCGAGAGTTTCCTCCAATTTCACCTTCCCTGCCTCCTCCTCTCCCCGTTTTATTCTCCCTCCTTTTGCTCGTTTCCAGCAATCATTTTCAGCTGACAGCCATTTTTCATGCTCCCGGTCCGAGCAGGTGACTTAGGAGGGGATGATGCTTCCAGACGCAAACAGAGTGTGACTGGGTGTGTGTGTGTGCAAAAAGAGAGGGTGATGGATAAGATGTGTTGGTGGGACAGGGAAGCTGCTGTTAAAGCCCCCCCTCAACTCCCTCTGCAAGACGTCGGTGAGATAGACTAGCTGCCTAATCGGCCGCATGACATCGCAAATTCCCCCTCTTGTTCACACCTCCCTTCCTCACTTCAAGCATTCCTCACCCCATATCTCCTGTGCATCACTGCAGCTCCCAGCGCGCTCTTCAAGCTGTTGTCAGAGTTTTCCTGTCGACTAAACGGATCGCTGTCAGGGTGTCCCTCCGCTGTGATGGCTGGGAGAGGAGGAGAGCCTCTGTGTTTTGCATTTGTGTGGGAGTTTTACTTCTGGATACACACTGTACAGTGTGTGCATGTCATGTATAACACTTCGCTTTGAATCTCGACACACCGCCTCAGTCGCAGCATGGATAAAAAGCAGTAAAAGCAAACTATGAAAACATCTTTTTTTTACTCTGAAAATTATAAATGTATCCATTTTTAATAAACGGAAAGCAAGAAAATAATTACACGAAACCATATGAGAGAGGTGTTGCACAAAAATCTATATAATACAGCATGGAACAAAGCAAATTTTGGGTAAAAATATTTAAATTTGAACATGCTTGATTTAGTCAAAAGTAATTGAAATATAATATTTCACCATTTGAAAAGGGTGCTTGCTTTATGTCTAAATAAGTCTCTTCCAAACAATTCCACACAAGAACCATAATTTAGCTAAATTTAAGCAGCAGCTTAGCAAAGGAGCTAAATTTGGAGTATAGTTCCAAATGTTTAGGTCAGAACCTGATTTTGGATCTCCAAAGATCTAATAAAACTCAAAAACTTTCCTTTAAGTGGGACAAAACAAGAATATATTGTTTTCAAACTGGGATAAACGGCATCTCGAGTTTAAACTTTACAATATCTGGCTAATTAGCAATGTTTGTACTCATTAAACAACAGTAGCTGGTAAGTCTTCCAGTTTTATCTTAAAGTTAACAGTAAGAATTTACATTTTACTTAAGAGAACAGAAGGTTTTAATATGTAGTCATAATTGCAACAGGACAATAACAGTAGCTTAGAATGGCAAATAGCTAAATAAAGCTAGCTAACTTTGAGCTAGCTTTAGCTAGATAAGAGCATTGCCACTGAACGATGGATTTAGACTCTTAGCTCGTTTAGAGCATCATGTCAGCTTAGTTTGTAGTTAAACTTAACCTCACTGGATTTGAGATAATAATTGAAATACCACATTTTTACCAGTTTTAGTAATAAACAGTGTTTTCTTTTCGTTACCCCAGAAGTAGTACGGGTTGGAGTTTCACTCAGTGTTAATAGCTAGCATCAGAATCATAATGTGTTTTTTTTTTTTGTTTTGTTTTTTTTTAAACTTTGTGCATGATTAGCATTAGGTGACTCCAAAATAGAAAGGTCAAAATGTATTGTGGTTTATGCTGTGAGCTTTGTTTGAAAATTTTATAAAATATTTAAGAAAAGCAAAATGTTTTTGCTTAAACAGAAACTTGTTAAGGTTAATATTAAGGCTTTATTTACCTTTTTGGACACTTACGCCCAATTTAGACCAAATTGACTCTATGAGCAAATTATTTCCGACCACGTCGTTTCCTGCACTGTTAATACTTGTCAGGTTTCTCCACCTTCGCTCTCACTGTCTTGACATCCAACAAGACGGGCCAGGACAGAAGAGGAAAAGGCCTATCTGCATTTCTTCATGCTTGAAGAAGCTGAAGCCCCGGACATCTTCTCCTTCCCTCCAACAAGACGAGGGAAGAACAGGAGGAACAAAGCTGCTCTTTCATGGCTGCGGCCCGCAGTGGACGGCCTTCTTCCACAGAGGTACGTCAGTCGCCTGGAAAAACAAAGCCTGCTAGTGTATCCCTCCTGTACTCCAGGACAAGCGCCACACACAGACACAGCAGCGGGACGGCAGCGGCTTCGGTTACCGACCAAGCAAACAAGCAGAAACAAAGATGCTGCGTACGCATGTCAGCATGAAAGCGTCCTACACAAACACCCGTATGCACAACACACACCGAACAGTGCATGTAGATAGTTTGGGCTCATACACACAAAATGAACACACACGCACACATACAATAGCTGCTTTATTTGACTGGCTGGCAAAACACCACAAACCGGTCCTGATGCTGGTGTACTTTGCCCCTCATGCTCCAGACACGCGTTGCTTTAAGGATTATGTCACAAAGGAGATGTTTACAGTCCAGAGTGACCGAATGGCCCAAATATCTCAAACCCAAGAATTATTAGTTACTGTTCGCCAGGATGGTAGCGCCTCTAGCCTGTGGAACTGTAAGCCTGCATGTTTGACTGCAGGTGTTCACATACACGATGATGTAAAAAGAAATCAGGATCAAGTTTTTATCTGACAATAAGATGAAATGATTTCCTCATATTCAAAAATATATAGAAATAAATAGTCTTCTTTCAATTCAAAGCTGAATACTTTAAAGTGGAACTTATGAAAGTTACAAAAAAAAAAGAGTCATGGTTGAATCATGTATTTCTGTCATTTGTCAGAAGCTGAAACACAAAACAAACAAGGTCCAAGATCAAGTTCTAATAGTGAACACTTCATCAGTAGGCGTGTGACGAGAAATCGTGCTATTGAACGTGACGATTGTCTCCCAAACTGCTGTTCAAGAATTCTTACAAGTCCGTAGATGAAGGAGTGCGATTTCAGCTTGAAATCCCATAGTATCTGGGTTTGAGACTCTTATTTTGAAGTTCGTCGGGGAGTACTTCCCTTTTCCCACTCTGCTCACGCTGCTCGAAAAGTTCTAGTTCCACTGAGGAACGTCCCAGAACTTTTAAATTGGTTCCCTAGCAGCGTATTGGGAACCCAGCCAAACAAAGAAATGGAGAGGAAGCGCTAGCTTATGATGATGATAAATTTGGTATCAGAGCGGTCAGATTTAGGTATTTCATGTCTTGTTTGAAAACAAGACATGAAATAAATTGGTGGGAGGAAGCAACTCATCACTTAAAGCAGATCTAAACTTAGAAAACCTCCTACAATCTGAAATATCACTAGAACAGCATCTTATTGTTCATGATCACATCATCAGTTGTAGCTATGTTGAGCCATTTATGCATTTCACTTTGATGCAATATGGAAGAAAACATAAGAAAAGTATAACTCTTTACATCATAGACAAAAACGATCACTTCCTTCACCAAGAGATGCCACTTCCAAATCAGGTAAGAATATAAAAATTAAAACGTTTATGAAATATGAGAACTTCTGAGAATGCAACATAACCAATAGTTTATGACGGAAAATATTCAGGAAACGGAAACAGATCTAAACTACCCTCCCATTTTAATCTATATATTAATTGTCGCAGTTCCTGTTTCCCACAACACTGGTCAATTCATGTTTTTGTTGAATTTTGCAAAATGAGAACATTTCAAATCTCCTTAAGACAAAAAAAACAACAACAACACAGGTGTGCATCTGTTGCCACGACTACAGATGGTAAAAAATGGCCCTCCTGGCAACCAAACTCGCGGGGATTTCCGGCAGATTGGCCAACATGGACTCCTCGGCGCTTTAGCCCGCTGAAAAATGCTACTGTACAGCCGAGGAGTGGGCCGGCATCCCAGTTGGCAAAACGCGGGCAAGGAGAATGCAAATGAAAATAGCAGCGGTGGAGGAGAGGCGCTGGCGTTCCTGGAGCCAAGCATCTGCTAAGCATTTTAATGGGGATCAATGGAAGGGCAGGGACAGGAGATGGAGGGGTTGATTGGCTTAGCCGTCCGCGCCGCTCGCCCGTGAGCTGCCGCTTGCAGCCAACGCGATCCGCTGCCAGCCTGTTTGTGCTCTGTGGCGGCAGAGCGGTCGTCGTGAAGACGCTTCGGTTCATGACTGAAGCGTCTCCCGTTTCAGAGCGTGTGCTGCTTCCTGGCAATCAGTCAGATTAATATTTCAGTCAGATTAATATTAGCCAAAACCAATGTCATCATCTGTACTTTGTCTTCATCCTACCGGCATCACTCCTCCTAACACACACACACACACCTTCCTCCAGATCTGATGCTGCGTTTGGGTTCCTGAGTCCGGCCAGTAATGAGGCAACGTTATGCAGGGCCATAAACGGAGCGGCTCGCTGTCAGGATGCATAAAGGATGAGACAGAGAAGATGGCGCTGGGGTCAGGGGGGTGGAGGGGGCTGGACGGTGTTGAGGGGATGAGGAATGTGTGTGTGTGAAAGAGAGAGAGATTCTCCTGTCAAACACACAAACATAAACCAGGATGGAGCGCTCAATGGCAACAGAGAGAGAGAGGGAGAGACACACACACAGACTGGTGAAAATAGTAAGCCACAGTAGTGGCTGCAGCGCCCCCTACACTCAACCTGGTGGAAGTAGCTGCACCTCCTACAGGATGCTAACTATGCTACTATTACCTGGAAACACCTGGTGGAGGTTCAAGTCGTGTTTCCTCAACACCTTCTGGCTCCCAATCATAATCAAGTTTCTTTTTTTTTTTAGTTTCTTTAACAAAACAAATATTTTTCAAAAGGTCTGCACCTGCCATCCAGAAGTCCTGCTCCTCAAAGCCCAGATTTGTTGCATTTATGTTAAAAATCCACAAACATGGATGAAAGAAAAAAAAAAGCGAACTTAAAGTCAACCAACCCAGTTTCCAAAACGTCGTTCATTTCCTCTACAGTATCACCACTTTAAGAGAATTCAAGCGTTGTAACTTGCTGTCCGAACAGAACCTAACCCTCAGAGTTTGTCTTCCCTTTCAACACTCGAACAACGCTGAGAGTCTGAAACTAAGAGGGGACATGTGGAAAACGACCTCTGACCCAGTGTAAAGTATAGTGGAGCATCCATGAGGCTGTGGGCCTGTTTCCCTTCCAAATTAACACTTGGATTCAACAGATCAAAGTGTGATTGGTTTAGCACAAGTTTAATGTCGAGCACGACAGAGGTGCCATCATGCTGTGGGGTTGATTTACTGCAGAAGCTGCAGATTTCTTTGATTTACCTAAAATCAGCATATAGATATTCTACTGCGAGTGTTATGCTAGCAGCTAATCAACCTTAGCCTCCAATGATCACAGAATAAAAAGCTTTCGTCTGAGGGTTTGAAATGTAAACACATGTATAGATTAAAGGGCATATAGAAGGAAATGAATGGATGAGATGAGAGCAGGGCTTTTAAGTTGGAGGGTTGTTTTTTGTTTTTTCCTTTCTGGCTGCTAATCGATGTCTGGAAAAAATCCAGCAGCTCTCCATTTCCCTCACACTTGCAGACAAAACACCTTTAAAAAAGCCTTCGATATCATTAGCTGTCATGTTTCACGGTGGGTAACACAACAGTGCACGGGAATAAACAGCTCACCAGCGAGTCTAGAGGGTACACTGGGCGCACACCGCGAAGGGGTTGGGGGGTTAGGGGGGTGAGTGGATTACAGCGGGTCTCAGTGTGTACGGGGAGGGGGGGAGCGTGGAGGCAACTTGGCTCCATAATGGGATTTTTCTCAGTTGCCTTTGCTGCCGCTCACGTACACACACACACACGCACACACACCAACCGACACACGCGCAAACAGACAGATCCAACTCCAAACAAGCAGGTTAGCTTGAACAAAGCAGAGCACATATCCTGTCTGAACAGTGAGCGGTAAGCTGCAGCAGAGCGCCGGCTCAGTTAAAGACACATATCCCCCTCACCTCTCCCATCCTCACAAAGCCCGGGGAGGGGGGGGTGATGGGTGGGAGGTGGTGGGTAAGCTGGATGAGGGTGAGGAGAGGTTGTAAAGACGACGCTACACCATCCACTGCTGCTTAGGGAAAGAGGAGATTTGTAGGAAAAAAGGACTAGCGATTGAAGTAAAAGAGAAATAGTCAGAATCTGCCTCACATGTTACTTTATATTCTATCAATTCCTGGAGCTTTCCCACTGCCCCAACCAGTACCTGCAATAAAATGGGAATATGACATTTGGACTTAAGATTTTGTGCCATTTATTGTGATTACAGACTCAAATTTCCAATCTAATGACTGATGATGCCACTGACTCTGTCCTCCATATTGGCTTTGGTTCTCTTCAAAGCTCTGTCCAACTCACAGCAAATCTTCTGGGGGTTCAGATGGTTTTGGTCAGTTGCAGTATTGGAGACTTTTATGGATTTGACAGGGACAGCAGAAAGAAATGTACCTTTGTGTCTCCATCCAGGACATTTACATCATGAACTGCAGGACTGGAGACCCTCTGATACAGGGTCAGAGCAGAGGGTGAACCCAGGCTTCCTCTCTACAGTAAGACCCTCAGGGTCATTATTAGGCTTCCTGAGGCATCACATCTGAAATGACATGCATTTTAAATTGTTTTGGTTGAATGTTCCTGTTTAAAGTGGAAGTTGAAGAAAAAGCTTAAAGGAGCGAGAGCAGCACAGGATCAACACTCTGGTGAGGCCTAACCTCCAGGCTACCGTAGAAGAACCCAGCCTCCAGCTTTTGACGCATCAGCAGGGAATTGAGCCACACCTCTCCATCGGTGAGCCGTTTCCTCAACGATGGAGGGCATTTCAGATGTGGAAGCTAAAAACAGGTTCCTACCCTGTCATCCAGCCTGAAAACAGACCCTCCTCTTCCTCCGCTATCTCCCTCAGAGTGTCTGCACCTGAGGAAGCATTGTGTGGAGGCATCAGCCAGCAGCCTGTGTTTAGAGTTTAATCAGCCTCGTCCCTGCCTTTACCCACCAACTCCGACTAGGCCGCCTCCGCTCTCCCTGACAGAGCCGAGGAAAAGCTCGGGGAGACAACTGTCCCCCTGTGCTGGGAAGGGAGCGGGCCAAATCAAACAGCGACTGCCGCAGCAGGAAACGTCCCGCTACAAGTCCAGGGTTGGCAGGGAAACGGCTTCTCCGTGTGTACAGCTATGAAGAAGTCCCTTTGTATGAAAAGATTGTCTCCCAAAATGGACTGAGCAGCAACCAGGACCAGTAGGATAATTTCTTTACCTCTATGCTCATCATCAGTCATCATGTGTATCGACTGAGAGGCCATTCATTTACAGCCACATGCTAAACCAGTTGAAGCACTGGTTGGAACTGGACCTTCCTCTGAGGGTGGAAGAAGCTTTTCTCTAACAGGTCTGAGACAAAATATTTAGAAATATGACAAACATATGAAGGTGGTTAGCTTCATATGTTAAGCTAACCATATTTCCATGTGTCCATTATATGACACATGGAAAATCCCCTCTGGGTAATTTTCAGCTTATTATCTAAACTTCTGAGACCTGAAATCCACCATTGCTGGTCCCAGCATGAGACAAGTAAGGGTTTGGTCCACAGTGGATTGGGACGAGGTTGGACTAGGCCACAAGGACTTCCTGTGTAGGACCAATGAGGGATGTTGGGGGAGTTAGTGGCAGTTAGCTTCTCAATTTGTTGCTGCTTTGTAGTTTGACTGCGATTGGACTACGACTAAATGAGTGACGTTTCTGAAGTAGAAAGAGGCTAATGTGGCTAAGGTTGGAGAAGCAGTCCTATAAACTGTCTGTTAATGATTTGGTGTTTAATTGGTCAAAAGTTGGGCGCGTTGACATTTCATTAGGCAATAAAATAATTTATCATTTAGAATTTTTTTTTATTTTAGCAAAAACAGAAGAACCAGGACCTTGATGGTAAAATACAGCTGAAGTTTCAGAAGCAAACAAATTAAATTGTACTTTTCACACAAAAAAAAATATTTTCCAGCTTGATTGCCATCCTTGCAGTTTACGTCATGTGTGAAAAAAAAACAACAAAAAAACTGCAAAATGCAAATGTCTCCCAGCAGGTGTTGCACTCGCATTGTAGAAAAAAACAAATAAAAAAAATCAGAGCTGTGCTCCAAACATAGCGCTGGAAATAATTAAAAAAAAAAAGTGTCATTAATACGGAAACCTGAGATTTTTGGGTTCCTCAGGGGCAACGGAGCATCAAGAAACCAGGTTCTGCAGGTGCTGGGAGGTGCAACACCAAACCCCCGACAACACTAAAAACACGGCTGTCGCTGTGGGAGCGGAGGCTCAACTGGACGGGTAAAACTGTCCGTCTGCATCCAGGCACCTCTTCACCTCCCACTAAATCCACCAAGAACAGGATTACAAATACGAATCACTTAGACACTCTTCAGATTTTCACTATTGACATGTAAGACAATCACTCCTACGAAACGGTCGATGTCATGTGAATAATTCTTCATGACGAAATCATTAAGGCGGGGTTCTATTTCTTTAACATGGTTGTAATTATAAACTCTACAGTACAGAATTGAACCCCTGGGTTTAACGGTAAAAGTCCATTTTATGTTCTTTTCAGAAAGTCCTGTCACAATAAATTTTGCTGGACAATAAATTGTCCACAGAAGTTATTGTGATAAACAATAATATTGCTGATTGAGTCCGTCTTCCACTAACTTTACCGTTAAAGGCTTGATAACAATGCAAGAACACGTTCTCAAAAGATCAATAAACTGTCAATTCTAATGAACATTTAAAGTCTGGAACTGGAAGACCTTTTGAATATCCAAAATAAATAAGCAAAAAAAAAAAAAAAAAACAACCCAAAAGCAACAAATAAAATTAATAATAAAGTCTCTAGAAATGAAACTGTCCTTCAAAGAAAACGGTTAGTTGAGATCAAGACTTCTGTCATTTGGTTTTTGGTGGAAAGAGAGCAAAAAAAGATAAATAACACAAATGGAAATTATTGAGTTTCTTTAAAGTAATCATGCGATTAACTGATTTACTTCTTATTGCAACAGGCCTATTTTCAGATAAACTGTGTGGGTCCGGAGCAGTTTCAGGTTTGGAACGTCGATTCTGTCTCTCCGGGTCAGGGGAGGCGCTCATCAGTGGGAACAGTTGGGGACGATCCAGGACCGACTGGTGCATTAGTTAGTGGAATTATGTGAATCATGGCAGCACCAGCTAGAAAACGCTCACCGGCCGGATTAGATAATGCTATTATCAGGGTGACGGTAGCATCAGAAGAAGAGAAGCATTAGCACGGATAATTCAACGCATCCTGCAGCAGAGAATCACCATTAAATCAGAGCATTACGCCCCAAACAGATGAGATCCAGATAGAAAGGCGCGAGGCATTAAAGTCGACGGCAAATCTTTGAATTACAAGTCACGGCAGTAAACAGGTGTTTAACAAAGCAGGATAAAAAAATAAACAATAAAAGCTTTCCGCATCCAGCCAACGAAGCTCAGAAACACAAAACACCTGATTTGCAGAGTGATCCCCGTTTAACCACAGGCTCTTCACTTTAAAACTGACCCCAGTGGAGGCAGGAGAGGAACAAGTGGAGCTGAACTCGCAACCAAACGTGGTCTTTTCTTCTTCTTCTTCAAGGAATCTCAACTAGTTCTTCCACCTGAGCTGCTCACGTCTCCAGCTCCTCCAGAGATCCTATAAACCAGTAGAGTACCCAAGAAGTAAGAGTAGCACTGCTTTAACATATTTTTACTCAAGTAAAAAGTCTAAGAAACTACCCGAGTAAAAATGGATTTGGTAAAAAGTTCACTCAGGTACTGAGTATCTGATCAAATTATCAATCATTTAATATTCAAAAATTACATCATCAGATGGACCAAAATATAAAGTTGAGTGGAATTTTTTATATTTTAAAGAGCAAAATGACAATAATTCATATGAGTAACAGAAAAAAGACGAAATCAGGCAAAATATTTTTTTTTCCCAAATCAGTTTCTTTCAATTAAATTTGAAACTTTACCAAAGACTGCAGGCGTGTGTTTGTGTCTGGTGATGTTTTGGTTAAAACAATCATTCAATGAGTAGAAAACCCAGTAAGAGTACAGATAAAATTAATTAAAAAAGTAAAAAGTACGTCGTAGTAACAAGTTACTCAAGTTAATGTAACTAGCTGCTAGCCAACTCTGCTCGTAGCCGCTGTGACTCCCGGACTCGTCCAGTGGAAGCTGCCGCGTCGTCCCGGCGTCTCGTCTGAAGAACGGCGCCTCCTCTGAACCCGCCACACGGCAGCAGACACCTCCGCTTGGAAAACGCTACGCCACTATTTTGTCTTTACATATTTAGCTGCTGGATATTTGAATGCAAATGACTGTGGTGGGATCGCAGAGGGTGTTTTTGTTGACTGGAATTAGCGTTTGTGAGCAAGCTTTTCTTCTCCATTCTCCCCTGTTCCTTTCTCTCCTCTCCAAATTACAGCTATTAAGACAAGGCTGGAGCGAGCCAAACACGCCGCTCCACTTAATGTGATTTCCCCCCATCACCACCCCACGCACCAAGAACAGGAATAAGAGGCAATGATTCATGGGAGCACCGCAGCAGAGAGAGAGACACGGGAAGATGTCCACCTCCGACGTGCTAACCGCTAACTCTGGGCCTGGTTAGCTGTGTAATTGCTCCTTCTCTTCCAGTCTAAGCCGATGAGCTTAAAGCAAACATAATCATTTATGACGTTCTGTATTTAAGTCTGGCCAGTTGTTACGTTACCACAACACTAATCCACTGAGTAGAAAGCGCCATGCTAACCCAGATCTGGCCTCTCGCCTTAATGTGGCTTTATCCTCTTCCTGCAAAGCGATCTGTCTGCAGCGATCCCTGCTCCCTCTGAACTAGGTATTTATTCCTCCACTGTTGGCCACGGCAGCTTTCAGCACCCAGAAGAAGGAGGAATTGAGCTGGACAGCTCCGGTCGAGGCCTGTGATTGGCCGGGCTCTGGGGACGCTGTACAGGAAAAGAGCTGTATGCCGCCAAGGGGAGAAGAAACAGAAACAGGAAGCAGAAACTGGTGGGAAAGTCAGAGGACGAGGTGATCAGATTCTACTGCAGAACGGCCAGACCAACCCTGAGCTGAGAGGAGGCCGAGAGCCGGGAGAGGGAATGAAATTCAGATTCATTTTCTTCTGGACACATTTAAAAATATTCATCATAAAGAAAAGTCCCTAGAAAAGTAATCTACAGGACCAGGAGTTCTGCTCTCTACCAATAAGGTCTAGTCAAATCAGCTCTGAAATTTAAACTTGGGCCAGGACTTAAACGCATCATTTCAATTGGCAACATACAATTAAAATATATTGTTAGCTTTTTTTTTTTTTTTTACCAAACAAAAATTGCAAGGTGGAACCTTTGTATTCCCATGTTTCTGGTGCTCCTGTAAATCTGACGCACAGAGACATCCACTAACAGCGATGGAGAATGGGGTTTCATTTCTGCTTCTGACCGATCTGATTGGGCGCTGGAAAAGACTATTGTTGTGTTCAAGTTGTGCTAAAAAGAGTTAGCCTATCAGCAAGGCTATTCTAGCCTAAAAGAGCATCTCAAATCTAAACATGTAGCAGCTGATGCTAATGTCCACAGCCCACATTTCTAAAGGAGCTCCATGAATGATCAGGACTTCCTGAAACACTTTCCTCCAATCTGATTGTTGAAGAACAGACTCTAAATATCTTTGTTACTGACATCAGATGTACATTTAGTCAATAATCTTGCAGTAAAAAGGGTTTTTGAATTGAAATCGTTGCTTATTTTCTAGATAGAAATTAGTCCCTCTACTTGTTAACGTTAGTTTGATGATCTGTAACATTTGTGACAACAATAAAACACAAGGAGAAAGAATCTGTAGGGGATTCTTACCTTACAGTCTTGTCTGAGTTACATCTCCCATCCAGCTCGGGCTAATGAAACGCCTCCAGCTAGCGCTGCTCCTCCTGCAGCAGATGCTGCATGAAGCTGCCCAGGCCTTCCCTGTAGATGAAGGCTCAGCGCAGCCCGCAGTGCTGCCGGGACGGCCCAGACAAACGACAGTTCAGTGAGGTGGGGTCCCTGGGCAGAGCAGGGCGCGGCCTCTGGCGCTGGACCGTCGCTAGCTGGCTGCGCTAATGGCTCCCCAGACGGCCAGGCTTGACCTCACGGGCCCCGAGCGTTCATTACCAGCTGGTTAGCAGGAGCAGCAGTGTGAATAGCTACTGCTGGTTAACTACAGTTAGGGATTAAAGCTGGTTTAACGGGGTCACCTGGAGCTGCTGCTGAACTGCTGCGCTTCTGGATCCATCATTCCCCAGTAATCAGTTTCTAATTCAGAATGGATTCAAATATCTTGATCACTTCCTAGAAACCAGCCAGACGTTTTAACCAAACAGCTTTAGTGATCAGGCCTTTCTGTTACAGTTCAGCAGTTAAAGTCCATAATAGTTCAGAGCCGACAGGAACTGCCTGGGTAATTCTTCAACGAAAGCTTCTAGGGTCAAAGGTAGCTCTACATCAGAGATTTCACAGAGACATGAAATCAAAAGAAATCTGACCCATAAAGGGGTCAAACACAATATTAAGCATATATTTGGTTGTTCAATGTTTCAAAATTTAAATTTCTAAAACAAATACTAAAGCTTCAATATCTTCAAAGGAAATCCCACAGCAATGCACAAAATCATGAAACTCTGTCTACCTTTGTTTTCAGAATGTAAATGAGTCCAAAGCTTGTTTCATAATGGCCATCTGTTGCAGTTGGTAGCGCTAAGCTAACAGGTTTAGCGTCACAACTGGCAGCAAAAAAAAACTTTAGAAAACTGGTCAGTGTCAGATCAATTTCAATCTTTGAGAAAGAAAACTTCTCAAAAATCTCTCTCAGTCTGATAGAGGAAGTGAGGAAACAGCAGGTCACATGACTTCCTGTCAGTCTTCATATATAACAACAGGGCAGAAATAATGCAGTATGGTGTGCAGTTGCAGCTGGATTACAGTATATTACACTAGGCTGCTAACTTAGCAAAGAACCAAGTTCAAACCAGCTGAAACTCTACTGTTATTCTGCCTCAAGCTAAGATGAATCTATATGAATTTAAAAAAAAAACATGACAATTAACTCAGTCAGTCCCATAAACACTTGTGGAACCAGTTTGGCTGTTCTGCTCATCCCAGTGCAACTAACTCAACCACAGTGACTGGTTCATGACAGATCCTTGTCGAAGATTGGAACATGTGACCAATCTTGTTGGTGACCTGCATGAACTGGAGGTCAAAGGTTATGCTTGAGTTCTTCTAGTTGCTACAGAGGCTCCTATTGGGTTATTAAAGAAGTGTTAAAATGAGAATAAGTTTTTAATCATTCACTCCAGTAAACAGTAATGTGTCACTGTCAGACTTAAACTTTTCAAAATGGCCGACAAAAACACTGAGGAAGCTGATGGGATTTCTGGGAAACGTAGACTGTGCTCTGCAGTCGCTGCGGGATTGCTTTAGTTTCACTGGTAAATAAACTGAACAAGATGAATATGAAGATAACGAGATTTTATTCATCTATGTCACCATAAAACTGAGCATAGATCCACGTTAACTAGAAACTCAATATTTGAGTCCAGAATGGAATCTGATAGAAAGTTCATCAGTCAATTAAGAGACATGGGCAATAACCCAAACAGGCTATTTATTCCTTTGAATGTTTATACTTTGGTCTTCTGACATCCACAGCTTTATCATGTTGCTACAAAATCATTCTGTAGCCTAACACTGACTGCAGCTTTTCTCCAGTAACAGTAAATGTGACAAAGCAGGTGTTGAATATGGCACCTGAAATTCACATCCAGGAAACGCCATGAAGCAAATTGCTAAAGGCATTTTATTGGCATAAAGCTGAAACGTGTTCATATTTCTCAGTTTTTCAGGTCCATCTCCAATTGTATTTCTAGCTAAATTCTCCATAAAGGAGTCAATTCTCTATAGGAAAAACAAACTGGATTTTCTGCTTCACAAACAACAGAATCCTCAAACCTTCTTGAAATTTTGTTCTGCCACTGTCTGACTCTTCGTAAGAATAAAAATCACAAAGTTTAGCCTCATTGGGTTGTATTGAACCAACAGTGGACTGGACAACCAGAGTCGCAGTAAAAAAATTAAAAATCTGCCTCCAGTTTTCAGACGAGAGCCAAAAGCGCTTCGGTCCGTGGTTTGATGGTGGATCAAAACGTGCTCTAACACCTCTAAGTAGATTTTCCTTCTAGACCTGGTAGCTGTGTCTGATAGTTGGGACGCAGTCTCCTGTCCTCTTCATTCTAGTAAAGCAGACTGAAGTTTGAGGCTGAGCAGAAAGAAAATGTCCTCTTGGCCCAGAGCAGCACTGGGAAGCTTTCCATAAATCTCTCCTGGCGTGTTCCCTTTGTTGGTTTTCCAAAGACAACATGGAGGATCCAGCAGCAAGAGGGAGGGCTTTCCCAGCAACCCCCCGTCCCAAAGGGGAGCAGGTGGAGGGGAGGAGGGTTATTATCCAGTGCACCCTCGGTATGACGATACACGGTGGAAGAGTCTTTTCTGTGAATCATCCGCAGCCTCCTCTAAGCCCGTTCCGACGGCCGGCTGTTTATTTTAGGGCCTGTAAGAAGATGAGGCTCTTTTGTTGCATTGTGGGAAACAAAACCGGGATAAAGACGTCAGCGTTGAGCGCTCGACGTTTGGGACTCAGTAGAGCGGCGTCTAGAACAAAAGTTTCCTCTCTGTGCAGACTTCTTCTGGTCATTTGCATTTGAGTTTGGTTTTTTTTCCCGTGTGTGTTTTCTGAGGCGACGGTGATAAGAATCGTATCCGAGCCCGCAGCGCTGCTCCGGTCCCTCCTGTTTGTTTGGTCCTGGGATTAATTATCATAGCCATACGCCTGCTTAATGCGGCCTGACACTGAGGCAAACTTTCCCTACTGTAATTACAGCAAACATCATTAGCCTGATTTGGTTTTTGTGACGATCCGCTCCGTTATTTAGTCACGACTTGGAATGTGGGGGGTAGGAGGGGAAGTCACAGATTCCTCAACAGTGTCCCAATTTAGAGCTAAATATCTCATTCTCTCGCGGCAGAGATGAGCTCCTCAGGTGTGAAAATGTTGATTTTTATTATTATTATTACCATTTCTCAAAGTTTGATAAGTAGGGAGAAAGTGTGCCGTGGGTTCAGCTGCATGCTCATCCTTCACCAGTTTGAAAGGAGGCGACCAAACTGGGAAATTAATGACTGATTAGTCATTCACTGTGAACTAAAGCTGAATCTCATCCACTTTTAGAGTCAAACTTGCTAAGTCATTAATATTCGTCAGAGAAGGGGACAATGCATCTTTCATGACCTCGCAACCTTTCTGTTTTGGTTTTCTGTGTCGGTACTGAAGATGTTTTGAGCTTATTTCAGTTGGATCATTTAGTGTTTTGTTGGACAGATCATTTTAAAGTCATTTTTATATTCTCCTATTTTATGAGTTTGATCGAAATTGTGTAACACTGAAGGTATTTAAGTCCACTTCATCTATTTGAGGGACATAAAATCCTTTTTGACATTTTTCCCATGTCAGAATCTTTTTGCAGGTGTTTGTGGAAAGTTTTAAATATTTTGTATCATTTTAAAGTATCTTCTGCTTGATATTTGGCCAGAGGGTAAATACGTGCAGTGGAAGCCACAGAAGCTAACATCTACAGTCTTCATTGTCTCCGTTCTTCAGGGTACAGCCAATCAGTGCCAAAGAAACTAAATGGAGGTCCTTGATTGGCTGCTTTGGAAACACCAGCCAATTTCATGTCAACGAGCACTGAGTATGGAGAAAAATCCATCAAAAGGTGGTTTTCCGTGAATAAATTGTTAAATGACTAAATTAATAAACATTCAGCTCCTGATCAGTGGAGCTGTACCTGGAAGACCCTTGAAAGAAGCGTTTTTAGACATTTCTGGCCCTCTTAGGTATTCTTTGGTCTTTTTTTTACCATCTTGTTGGGTTTTTTGGAGTCTTTGAAGGATGAAAGTAGAATTTCTTGCACCTTTTAGGTGTAGATCACCTTATGCTGATGGCCCAGGAACAGAGAAGCATCCCAGACGAATTCTGCATGACTGAGAAGATTCTGAGGTGATGAAGCTGACGTCGCCGTTCTGCTCCCGCTGAGTTCAGGATTAAGCATTCTGCTCCAGGTAATGACACGCTTCCTTCTTTCATTCCAATAAGAAATCATCCATTATTTAGCTCCCAACCTCTGCGCCCGGCCTCCCCCTCTCAGATGGCTGGGGCGCCCCGCTGGCTCCCGCTTCAAGGACGAACGTGGCGGCAAAGAGAGGAGCCGACCTCAGCCACCAGACAGAGAGAAGAGGAGGAGGAACTGCACACGCTCACAAACACACACCTTTACAGAAGAAGTGCGACCCAAATATACATTGCTTTGTACTCTGCTTGAAAGTTTCCCGTCCTCTTCCGTCCTCGGTATGTTCAAGGAGAGGAGAAAAACACGACAATGAATAAATCATCTGGCGGCTCCCTGGAACCGTTCCTGAAGAGAGGGAGCCTCTCCGCCTCGGCGTGGAGGGAGACAAAGACGGGAGGTGGGGTTGGGGGGGAGTTGAAAGGGAGACACAGAGAGCAAACACCTCTTTGGTCTTCTCTCTCATGGAACACGCCATTTCTTGATTTGCTCTTAAATCCATCATCAGTGGAGCTAATAATCTGAGGCTGTGAAGCAGCAGATCACATGTCCCCAGTGAGCACTTGAATTACAGGAGCCAAACACTCCAAGAGCCCATTAACCAACTTCACACGTTGATTCGGAGCGCCGGGCTTCCTCCAGGATCGTCTCGAATTAGCAGCTGATTTCTGATCTCCTATCTGGAGTCTTGCGCAGAAGCTGTCGGCTCCCGGCAGAAACCTTGAAGTGTTGGAGGATCCCGAGATCAGTCCTGGGAAACGACACCAAAGGTCTCCAAGAGGTTGTTCCTATAGAGCCAATTCGACACGTCGTCCAGAGGCAATTCAACACAAAATGGAATTTTAATCATCCAATCGATCAAAGTTATCAATCAATCAAGTTCAGTTAATTACTCCAGTTAGTTTAAAAGTTTTCTATCTAAGGAAGCCCAGCAGGAGTTGTTGACTTGATGAATTCACTCCTCCTGACCAACAGGGGGCGACAATGGAGAGGAAAATCTCCAGCAGAACTAAAACCTATGATGACTGACAGGAAATTTGAGAAGATGGAAAGAAACAGAAGAAGTGAACCAGGACCGTTCATCCATCTGTGTCCTCTGAGTTTGAGGTTGTTTGTTCCACAGTCTGATTGGTTAGACAAACAATTATTAGACCAAATATGGCAGCTGGGTAGAAAACGGTCAGATATTCTGAATGCCTAAAAACAGTTCTGAGAATTTCAGTAACAACCCGGAGTCTGAAACATCTTCACTGCTTGTGTAAAGCGGATGAATCTTTAGGAGACGCCGGATGTCCCCAGTGTGTCCACTATCCAAGCGGGACAGTCAGTAAATGTTGCTTCCAGTTCGTCTCGGAGCCTGTCAGGATTATTAACAGCTTTATTGATTTTTATGGCCGAGCGGCGCAGCGACAGCGCAGACAGCTGGACATGGAAAAGTTGACACGGATCTGGGCATCAGAGCTGATCTGTCAATAAGAGGCTGAATGGGACCTGTCCCCTCCTCCTCTCGTCTCCGTGTCTCTGTCTCCGAGTTGGGAAGTTGTCTGGGTGAAATAAACCTCAGTAATGGCTCTGCTTTGCTGCTAATCTTGTCATAAGAAGGTGCAGCCTCGAAGGACGGCTCCTCGCGTGTGATATCCTAATTTAAACATCAAAAGATCCCATCATTAGGAAGCAGGCGTCTAGCCCCACTTTTCAAGGGAAATTATTACATCTCGCCGCTGCTCGGGCGTAATGCAAGAAGACGTTTCTGTCAAGCTCGTAAATCTCTCTGGACCTGATGTTTGTGCACTTGAAGAAAAACATCATC
The DNA here is from genome assembly GCA_903066825.1 of Alfaro cultratus. Classification (NCBI taxonomy): domain Eukaryota; kingdom Metazoa; phylum Chordata; class Actinopteri; order Cyprinodontiformes; family Poeciliidae; genus Alfaro; species Alfaro cultratus. Next base: position 66,062 of record CAEFZX010012240.1, on the reverse strand, counting down.
ATTAGCAGCTTTTCCTTCTGATAGACGGCGCGAAGAGTGTTGGTGTCGCAGCGTGCCGGGCTCTGATGTTAGCCTCCTCTGGAGCTGCTGTCTGCAGGCTGCGATCTGCTGGATGGGAGCCGGGTTTCCGGGACGACACACAGGGACTGACGGATGTCGCTAAGCAATCAGGCGTCCCACACCTGGCCGATGTCATCTTCTGCATGACAGGTGCAGGTCCAAACGACAAAAACTAGCTTAAAACTAGCAAACTGGATATTCAGTGATGAACCTCGTTGCATACTTCTTCTGATTTTGCTTTGTTGACGCATTAAAATGTGATCAGATAAAGATAATGTGTGTGAAATAAAAAATTCATTTGTCGTTGAAGGTGACAGTATGCTGGGGGGCTGAGGAGAGGTTCATTTGTTTTGCTTTGATAAAGTTTTTGTTGTTTGAATCAGGCAAACATATCTGTGCTGTTTGTGCTAGCTGATGGACTGATATTTGTGTAGCAGGTGTAAAATAGGATTAAACACACAGCTCTGTGGTGCTTGAAGGTTGGCTAAGCTAAGGATGGCTAAATTAAAGTAATGTAAGGTAGGCTAAGTGACGTAGCCTTATCTTTGCTTGTTAACCTTTGCTTGTTAACCTTTGTTAACAAGTGAAGATAAGCTAAACTTAGCTACAATGATTTAAGGCATGCTGAAATTAGCTATGCTAATCTTAGCTAAGCTACCATAAGATAACTAAGCTAAAACTAAGCTAAGTTTAGGTGAGAGTAGATGGGTTGAGGTAAGATATACTCCTCAAGTTCTGAAATGACTGCATTTAGTAGACGTTATAAAATTTTGATTAAATAAATAATACCATAACTTTGTGACGAGGTAATGCTAACAAACTGCTAAAAGATTCATTAGCCTCACGGTTGAGTCATTTTTTTAGAGAAGAGTCTTTCTCCAGTTTAGTCGTGTTACGGTCAAGAACGTCAGCATTTCTCGTGCAAATCGAAGCTTACTTGCCCAGACGGGTGTATTTTTATTTAGTTTTTTTGTTTTGAGGATACCTCACTAAAAGGTTTGTTCCTCTAAAGTGAGAAACCCACACACCAAACGAAGTTCAGCTGAATTACAGTTGGAGGAGGTCAGATTCCAGTTTCTAGATCCGCGTTGTCCGTGAGGGAAATGTTATTACTGAGAGGTAGATTGACTTTCTGGTACCAACTAGATGGTAAATGAAGGTTAATAAATGTAGAGCGTTGGTAGCGTGCTATCATGCTGATCAGGGGGCATTACCTGGCTTTCATGGTGGAGAGCAGCAGCCGGGTAGGTAAGGCTGAGAGCTCTTCAGCTCTCCACTCCTCACTCTGTCATAGTGCAGGCAGCCGTTGGGACAATGAAGAGAGGCCGGCAATGGCTGGTCCCCTCTGAGGCCTTTTTCATGCTCTCAGGTTGAGTCACGAGGGCCACTTCATGGTCGTTATGCAGGGTCGGGAAATGCATCGCATCTCTTTTAAAACTCTGACCCGCCCTTTTAGTCTGCTGCGCTCTGGCTGATTATCCACACTCACCCTGGTGGAAAGAGTCAGAAACGCTCTCAGGGGATGAGAGTGGCGCAGAAACACGGATAGGAGCTTCGTTCGCCGAGTGGCTCATTTTCACGGCGGTTCGGGCTCGGACGCCCGGACCCTGCTATGAAAGCAGTGGAGCGGCGTTTAACCCCGTGGCTGAGGTGACCTTGAGCCAGCCAGAGGCGGCGCTTGCACCAAGCGCACTCCATCGCTTCCTGGCTGCTGTCGGTCAGGCTGGGGCCGAGAACCGACAGTCTCTCAAGGTGAAACGTGCTGAATGTTTTAACAGGTGCTCAAAGTTTCATACCCTGTGCAGCATGCGGCGCATCCTTCACTGGACCCGGTCCTCTTCAGGTCCGAACTTACCCACAACAGCTGAAATCCTTTGTTTACGCAGAGAGCAACAAACAAGCAGCTTGTCTGTTTGAGTATGTCCCCTGATACTCCCCCCTACCCCCACTCACCCGCCACTAGCATGTTTACTCATTAGCTGGCTACGTCCAGGATGAAGGATGAAGCCGAGCACCGATAATGTAAGACAGGACGGCTCAGCGCCAAACCCCACTGGGAGCGCTCACCCAGTCCTGACAATGGGCGGAGTCTCTGTGATTGGTATTAAAAATACCATTAATAAGATGGACAAGTGGAGCTTGGTGGGGCTGAAGCATATCTGTCCAGACTGACAGAGACATCAAACTGCACTCCAAGTGGAGAATGTAGAGGTAGATAAAGGGAAAAAAAAGAAAGCAGCAGAGAATGACTGCTTTAGTTAAGGACCGTTCGGCCATCTTGCTTTCCATCAGAATGGGATCCATGGCTGAGAATATTCAGTCCATGGTTGATGGCCATCCTGACCATCAACAAGCACAAGGCGGTCCAGTTGCAGTACAGAAGGTTTCATGATGTCCAAGATGAGCTCAAACCCTCCTGCTGCTAGAGCCAAGCAAGCTCTGCACTGGTGGCAACACAGAGTGCAACAAAGAACAATGTACGGTCTGACTGGTCTGGTGAACCAGTTAAACCACTAGGGCAGAACCTCCTCAGCTTTTGGCAGCAGGTCAACTGCTGGTCAACATTCATGTGTTCTTGTTCTTTCTTACCACTAACCTCATGTGGAGGCTTAATGTAGGCCTGACCAATGGTCAGTGCTCAGCGCCCCTACAGGTCTGGGGGAGTAAACACAGCTTTTTGGGCTTCCCAAGTGAACGTATTTTTGTAAACAGTGGAGCCAAATTAATCTGAATCTGAAGATCTGTAACATGAACAAAATAATAATAATAATAATAATAATAATAATAGTAATAATAACTTTCAAAAATATAAAGATCCATTTCATACTTGGAGTTGAATAAAAATACCATTCTTTTCTTTCAAGGATGAAAATTTTAGAGCTTCAATTTTCTTGCTAAAATGTTACATATTTGAAAACTTTCTTTAAAGTTCATGTTATAATCCTAAAATCATGTTTCTTCCACAATGTAATATGTTTTGGTGCAAATTATTGAATTACATTAAATGTAGTATTTGTTTAACTTTCAGATATCTGTATCTGAAAGTTACAATTGGTAAAAAATATATATATATACATATAAATTGATTGTATTTTACCATCCCATTGACATAACAGTTAATATTCCACATGTGCGACATCTAATTGGCCATTTTGGACCATAAAGTTAGCGAAAGCTAACAGGTATTATGAACCTGGAGGTTCTGGAACGTCTTCCAGGTCCAGCCCAGAAATTGTTGTTTTGAGCATTAAGCAGCAGGTAGCATTAGCCGAGGATAAACCTGGGGTTCGTTCCCAGTTGTTTTGTCTTAGTTTTTCCCCCTGCAGCATCTAATCCATGACCACAGCCATCCTCCTCATTACCGGCAAATTACATGCAAATTTCCCCCTAAATAAATGAGTTTTAAGTACTTGACAACCTGTCAGCCTTCCGATATTGAGACGTTCTGACGGCTAGATAAACAATCAACAATAATCACTCTATGCAAATTTGATATTTCCTGCACAATTACGAAAAGGAAGGGAAAAAAAGAAAAAGAAAGCCCCCCACTATAAATAACCGGACGCACAAAGGCATCTGGCATTTGTTCAGGTTCTGAACAGATACGGATGCAAATGGAAGATTCTTTAGGATGTAATTGATTCAAACAGGGCTGTGCCTCCTCTGCCTCCTCTTATTGTTCTTTTTTTTTCTGCCTGCCACTTGTTTTTTCTCTCCTCCTTCTCTTTTTATCTCCCAGCTTTCAATATACGCAGATAATAGCAGATGTAAATGAGCGAGCTGGAGGAAGGAGGATGTGAATCACCTTTCCGTCTACACCTCTTGTTTTGTCTTTCTGCGCTGCTGATTTAAAGGCGAGATGTGTGCAAAGCAGCGGGGCTGCTATGAAGTGGATTGGAATTGAATGCCGGCTGGGAAAGAGTCCGCTGCTCGGGAAGATTACGGCGCGCCTCATCCCCTCCCTTCTCTACGACACAAAGAGATTAAGACTGACAAGAACACATCAAGTCGTTGCAGGATTGCCCCATCTCTCACTCTCATCTCTTCCCACAGCCTCCCCCCCAACCTGATCCCCCCACCGTTCTCCTCTTGATTTGTCTGTCTTCAAAGAGGCCTTGGAGGTTTGTCCTGAAGCTGGATGTGTGCAGAGGCTGACCTGGCTGACCACCGACCTGCAGGAGCGGGACATCCATTAGCAGAGCTAACGGCTTCATCCCTCCCCAGCACTGAGACCTCCCACCGGGGAATCTGCTTTCCTCCTAAACTTCAGGGTTTTGGTGGGTTTTCCCGCATCTAAAGGTATCCCCTTGTTTCATCCACAATCACAGCAACACACTTTTGTTCTTTATCTGGTTTACTTATGAGTGCAGATATTTACTGCAATGTGTATAAAAGAAGATGTACCAGCTGGTTATGCCAAGAATACGACGGGTGTTCCAGAAAGATCGCTATTAGGTCCTCTTTTGTTTTCCTGGTCTTCCTGTCATGATTTTGTCCGGTACGTCTTACTGTGTTAACAGCCTGGCGAAATGACAGCCAGACAGACGAAATTAACAATTCTGGACAAACAGCCAGTACATGTCCACCACTGTAAACTACTAGCTAAACACAAGTCACAGAGCTTTGAGAAAATTTGGTTTTCTGTTAAAATGTAAATTTTCTGGTCTCTTTTCCAACTAGTTAAAATGAGTTACAGTCAAAATGTTAGTCAAAATATACTATGGGCATTTCACAACCGTGAGCATTTGAGCCTAAATTTAAAAAAATATATATATTCATGAGTTTCCTGAAATTTCTGCTGAACTCCAACCATTGACAATGCTGGAAGTTGTCTAAATTAAAGTGGCCAAATCATGCTTTTAAATCCTTCTTTTTCACATGTAAATCATTGTCTCATGGTTTATATAAAGTAGAACTGCAATGCCTTGGTCTGATTCCTGGTTATTAGCTCCACAGACCTCTGGATCCCCAAATCTGGAACTTTAATAAAAATGTATTTCTATTTCCAGTTATGGGTAGAAGGATGTACGAACATCTGATTTTATTGTTTACCTGTAATGAATCACAGCTACATTGCCGATGTAGTTTAAGGTGGAGGTGTTACTTTTCCAGACTCTTCTGTGGTGATATTTTCCCCTCAAAACAAGAACATTAAAGGTTGTTTATCATCTTAATGCTTCATCCCCAGAGATTAATCAACCACAGCTGCTGAAAATCACCTGGATTATTTCTAAAATCTTTACTCCAAGCAGCAGATTTCCTCCCAGCACCAGGGATCCTCAGAGCAGGTAGGCGTTTGAGTGGAGGGGCTTCAACTTGAGACGGTGTGGACGCCTGGTCTGGAAGGAGAGACGAGGCACTGACAAGCACTGCAGTTATCAATCATAGGCTGCTCTATTAATTTCATCAAGGCCCCGGTGTCTGCTGACATTAAATGACACGCCGGTTGGTCGATGGCGTCCCTGAGGTGGCAACACGGCCGGCCGCCGCTTTTGAAATGCAAATAAGGCTTTAACCTTAAACAGAGCCGCCTGGCCGAAATTATCTTTCTGCCTCCGAGTCAGGTACCTGCTCGCTCGCTCTCCTCCCCTCCACCAGCCTGACCCCTGGGGTACAGGAGACGGAAAGAGCATCTTTGGAAGAAGCGACAGATAAAGGCAAAGGTGGCAGAGGGCGGGGAAGGGAGAGGTGGAGTGCTGACACCAGCATTCTGTCCTGGCGAGGAGGCCGAGGGGCGCCGCCGCCGAGCGTGGAGACCGGGATGTCTCAAGGACGGGGAGGCGAGAGGAGGGGAAAGGGACAGAAAGAACACGGCAGCTCTGAGGAGGCTCACAGCGAGCCAATCTGTAAGGTCGAGGAAACTAGAAGATCTGGAATCAGCCCGGAGGAAGCGACCCGCAGAGTGGACAGAGTGGTTAGCATTTAGCCGCTATCGTCCTCCCTGAAGCTGTATCTGAACACACCTTCCTGACACATGATGGACAAACCCAAAGGTCCTCATGGTTCCTGAAGCAGAAGACTCCAGAGACAGAACGGAGGCGGCGAAGGAAGGACGACCAACAAACAAACATGACAACCGTCTCTCTCTCTCTTGTTTTTCCTTTTTCAGACTTTGCTATGTCTCGGTTTCATCCCCTCTCCTGAGCTTTCTGAGCGAAGCAACACGGAGCAAACTGAGCTCCAACTGGTCACACATCGCCTAAATCCCACTAATAATGTGACTTGTAAACAACACCTTATACCCTCAATGCCAAACAGGATCTATGACTCAACAAGAAACATGGGAATCAACTCAGGCACCTTCATATAGTCTACTTTATTAATTATTCAAGTCAACCTTGGAAAGAAATCGTTAATTAAGACAGCATATTTTCTCCTTTAAACTGAAGTGGTAATGTAAATGTAGTTTAAGCCCAAACCACATGTTATTATGTGGAATAATATTCTCTAATAAATAAGTACTTCTGTCACTTATTGATATCAATCAATAAACTGTACCAATATTCATTTCCCGTTTGTGCAGGGGAATACCAGGAATTCAATCCAATCCGGTTTATTTCTACAGCACAAATTCACCAACAAAAGGCAGAAAGTCATCTCAATTCAATACATATACATTCTAATTGATCCTAGTGGCATTATGCACTGACTGATTATTATTGAAATTGGTTTCAAAAGTTTCTAAGGAAACTCGTTGACTTGCAGAGTTCTCTCAACAGAAAGATCAAAAAAGGGCATTTTTAGACTCAATTCCTGACATATTTAGTGTTATTTGGATTAAAAAGTATAACCTGTGTTATCTTTGCAGTAGCATTTATCCATTTTAAAGAAAAACGAAAAAACACATAGTTTTTGTCTCATAAAATGCAAAAGCCCACAATAAGTGCTAGATTGTAGAGCTTTGCATGCATGCTCATGCTCTGAGGCAAGGATCTGCAGAATGAGGAGCTAAGCCTGTGATGTTAAGCATCAGGGGGGAGGGGGGAGACACCTGGCTCAGAAACTTAAGTGCTTCCACCAAGTATCATCAACCCCAGATTAAAAGCATGGAGGGGGAATAGTGGGAGGAGAGGGATGCAAAGTGAGGAGGAGGGAGTGATCGCGCATATGACAAGACGGTAGAAGGAAGAGGGGGAAAAAAAATCAAGAGAGGACTAGAGGAAGGAGAGGGATCTCTGGGAAATGTGGCTTGTAGAGTACAAATGTAAAGATGCTGGATGGGAAAATACATAGCTGAGCACATAAACCAACACTTTCCTGCTTGATGGGTAATTATAGGATGTTATTTCCTTCGGCAGACGCAACCGTGATTGGCGACATATGGGCCGAGAGTCTGCAGAGATGGATCTTCTCTTCCCTGTTCTCCACAAGCGTGGAAGTATGGAACGAGGAAATGAATGTAGTTATACACTCACCGGCCACTTTATTAGGTACACCTGTCCAACTGCTCATTAACGCAAATGTCTAATCAGGAAAAAACACAATGAAGCAAATCGATGCATTTAGGAATTTAGATGTGTCCAAGATGATCTGCTGCAGTTCAAACAGAGCATCAGAATGGGGAAGAAAGGTGACTTAAGAGACTTTGAACGTGGCATGGTTATTGGTGCCAGATGGGCTGGTCTGAGTATTTCAGAAACAGCTGATCTACTGGGATTTTCACGCACAACCATCTCTAGGGTTTACAGAGGATGGTCTGAAAAAGAGAAAATATCCAATGCCTTGTTAATGCCAGAGGGCAGAAGAGAATGGTCAGACTGATTGGAGCTGATGGAACGGCAACAGTATCTCAAATAACCACTCGTTACAACCGAGGTATGCAGAAGAGCATCTCTGAATGCACAACACGTCAAACATTGAGGCGGATGGACTACAGCAGCAGAAGACCACACCGGGTGCAAATCCTGCAAAGGCAGTTCTGAAGGCAGAAGGGGGTCCAACCCAGTACTAGCAGGGTATACCTAATAAAGTGGACGGTGCATGTGTTTCGTATCCATTCATTATCTATAGGGTCATGAGGGATGCTCGCCAGTGGTGCAGTTGACCACTGGACTGGCGGGGTACGCCCTGGGACAGGTCAACAGTCCATCACAACCTGTCATTGTGAAAATTTCTGTTTTAATACATAAAGAATTGGACACAAAAAATATTTCTGAAATCCTGTTACACATGTTTTGCTCAAATTTGTATAAAGAACACTTAACCCCCACAGAACCATTACAGCAACAATCAGTGTTATAAGATACCCCCCCCCACACCCTCCCATAACCCCCCTCCACCTTAAACCACATAGCCTGATTAGCAGACAATCTCCCCTCAGATGTCTCTCTAGAAGCTCGCCGATGAAGGACCTGCTGATTACTGAACACAAATACCGGCCTGATATCCTCTGTCGACGGCAAACAACAGGATGTGTGCGCCGCAATCTGCACTTTGTGCGTTTCCAGAAATCTGTGTTTTGATTGCGGAACTGACTGCGAGCTCGCCGCTCTTTAAAGGAGACGTCATTCTCAACCCCCACCCCCCACCCCCTCCCTCCAGTTTGCCACCACTCCTGCAAATGGTTATTATTATCGTCATCAGCTGAGAACGGAGAGAAATCAGCGCCCTGACAGGCAATCTCTTCTCTTAGCACCACCACTGCAAGAAAGTAGCCGTCCACACAAGAGATCCGACACGGGAATCAGCAGCTTGATGCTTCATTCAGCACTTTGCAAAAGCACAAACTAATCTTTATACTTGACGTACCGGAAAATCTTGCTCAACGGTTAGAGACTTTCGAATGTCTACATTGGTTTCAGGATGGTTTAAAACCTTTGCACAGAACTAAGTTAGATATAAAAAAAACTCTTAAAAAGCAAACGCTGTAAAAACCGAGACGTTCTGGCTGGTATTTCTTGCAGCGCATTCCCCTCTCTGTCTTTAGATGCACTTATGTTCATCCCACAGTCGTACTGACAAGAGGAGACTCACAAACTGCCTCACACACACGCACACCCGCACATACACACCGGACCCACTACAGGACTAATAGGGTTTCAAGTGTTTTCACCCAAAACTTGAGCCGAATGACAACCAGAATCAGCCTGGAGATCTCCCAGCATCCACAGCACCACAAACTGACAGACAGCTTTTCATGGCAAAGCTCCAGAGTTTTTGACCTAGAGTTACGTTTATTGGACAAAACTAAAGTTTATTCATTTATGACAGTTTTCTTTTTCTTTACTGTGATCTGCCATATTGGAACCCAAAAAAACCCAACAAGTATAGACGAATACATGGTTGGCCAATGGACAGACTGAGGATGAAAAACGGGGAAAGAATGAGCGGGTGGACAGTTTAACGAATGAATGATTGGTTGAATGATTAAAGCATAATGGAATCCAAATATTTTCATGACCTAGTCCAAACTTTTCCTGATCCAATTTTTAGTGTGAATGAACATTTACAGATATTTCTTCAGTGGCCTGCTTTAAATCTAGCCAATAAGAGAACAAATAAAATCCGGAAATCCAGATATTTTTCCAGACTCTTTGATGGTCATACGTAGTTGTTGGTGAAACTGCATTTTTTAGAAATGTCAGATCTCATGAGTGGCAGGTCAGCAGTCCTTCTATTCAAATGCCAGTGAGTCAGAAGTTTTAAGTAAATCCATGAATTACTAAATATATCCACACCAAAGCAATGCAAGGATGGGAGGGAACTGCAATTGAATACTTCACATTATCACCACCAGTTACCTAAAACCTGCCCTCTAGCTGTCAAAGACTGTAACACAAGCAACCATCTTCATCTAATTGTTTCAGATTTTCTCTTTGGGCAAAGTTATTCGGTTTATTCGTTTTTTTGACATTTTGTTTCATTACAACAAGAAGACAGCTTTCAGTTTTTAACTTTTCCTTTGACACGGGATGGTTCAAAGTAGATGGAAACTCATTAGATTTTCCAGTAAAAAAAAAAAAAATGCCAAAAGCGCTTTAAAGGGATTCAGAAGCATTTCTCATCTCTGAAGACGTCAAAATATCAGAAAGCATATAAATGGCCGACAGTGATTTTGAACGGTTTTTGAAGGCATTTAAAGGCAAACGGTGGTGGGAAAATACAGAAGAGACAAACGGTGTCGTTAAAAGTATTAAAATTTGGTATTTAACAATAAAACACATTTAGAGGCTTTCAGTGGCCCTCTGCTAGAATCCAAACGTTTTGATGCAGTCAACAAGGCATCAGGTGAGAAAATAGTTTGCTGCCCTCTTTCTCTCTCCAGCTACCCCTCAGTGTCCGTCTCTCTCTCCAGCTCTCTCTCTCTCTCTCGGTTAATGAGCTGTGCAAGGCTGCCATCATTCTGTGTAGCCATGTAGAGAGTCAAAGAGGAAGGATGAAAAACTCTCACATAGAGAGACAGAAAACAGGTGAGACAGGCAGAGAAGAGAGCGGGGACATGATGTTTTCCCTCACCTCCTCCCTAATCAGGCCCGTCTCCGCACCAAACACCACCGTGGCAATTAGACCTGACAGTACTCCGACTCCCACAATCCCCACCAGGACTGGATGTTCAAACACTCGAGTAAACGAACGGAGTGGGGGGAACGAGAATGGGAAAGGAGGAGGAGGAATACCTGAAAACCGGCACAGCATCAAGAAACAAAAAGAAAAAGAAAAAAAAATCAGCAGGAAAACCTGCCTTCGTCCCGTCATCCTGCCTGACCAGATGCTTCTGCAAGAAAGTGGTCATGACTGCATGCGGGGCGTTCGCTTCAATCCCAAGAGGGAGCCTTTGGAAGCATAGAACACATACATCTGAGCAGGCTGGCATGAGCAGGAAGCTAATTGAGATAATTACTTTGTTACCTCAGCAGTTATTGCATTTTAATGTGGATTCTAATGATCCAGAGGGGAGGAGCGGGACGCCGTCGGTGCCGCCGTTGCTCACTGGCTCCGTTTCGTTCAGACGTTCACATTTCAGGTAATTGGCTCACACTTGTATTCAGAAAAGCTTGCACTCTGTTAGCAGGTGAGCGTTCGGAGAACCTATTCTAGGGCTTGTGAGAACATAATGCAAAACAAAAGAATTAAACAGAATTTATCTGTTTGTTAGATTTCTCTGTGCAGTGTCTCTCCAAAAGGTTCAGCTTAAAATCATTTCCAAACGCTTTTCCAAGTTTAATAATATCTCAAAATTATAGAAACAAACTCATGTCTGTTAAAGGGGAAAATATGAAGAGTACCCGGACACGCCCTCTTCTGGTTCAGCCTATCAGCATCCCAGCTGTTCACACTGCACTGCATAATGTTCAGCACTATGTATTTTCTGTTCAAATCATCCCTGTGTTGATTTGTCTGCATTTGGACTCACTGTGGTGCAGAAAAGTCAAATCTCACGATTGTCAGATCTAACCATAATACTTGCTCTCTTTAACACAACAAGAAATTTGTCAATTTTCACAAAACTAAACACACAACTTTTGCTCACAAGAGTTGTGAGAATGCATTAGCGGTCAGAGCAGTACGACTTGTGGGTACACAAACTTAATAATCGATGCTAATTCCGATGAATTCTGCTCTGTGCAAACAAATCAAAATTGCAAAAAATATTGTCAACTTCTGTCTTATGAGAGAATATATATAGTCTTAGTCTTCACTTTACTTTTCCATTTGCTACAAACATTGTGTAGCAGAGTGTGTGATGTTGGATAAAGTGAGGTATGGAGTTAACTTCCTGCCAAAATGCTGTAAATCCATAGAGCATATATGACCCTGGAGTCGCATCTCTTCGAGCTTTTCTCATAAACATTTTCCTGGTTTGAAATCTAAAATCATTCAACTGATCAAATTTGCTCATTAAAATGTCATACTTAGTTTTTTTTTTAAAACTTTGTTCCATTTGTGAAAACATAAACAAAGCATAATATTTACGGAAGAAAGACCACATGGAACAGTGTCCTATTTGCAAACGTTCTGAGCTAAGTCCTTTATTACAATCTAGAAAAAAAAAACCAACCTAAAACATATTTATAAGGTAAAAGCTTGATTTGTTTTGCATAACGTTCAACTGATTGTAAGCAGTTTTAGAAATTTAAATTGAATCTCTGTTATTTACCTTTATACTGTCTCCAGATGAGATGAGAACCTTCCTCATGAAATAAAGCCTGGATGGTCCCATCATAAGAATAAAATCTGCAAAAAGATATTGATAGTTTTCTTCAAAATTGCAAAAATGTTAAAATCTCGACTCATCTCATTTACTTGAAAGCACTGGAAATTAGTAAGTTTTAATTTGTGGAGTTTTTTCATAGTTTTCACCAAGTAGAAACTAGTATATATTGCAGAAATATTGAAAAGACTTCTTTTACCAAGAAGTGTCTCAATATACCAGAGATAATGCCATTTTAATTATTTCTAAAACTTGTAGGATTTATAGAAAGTCAATTAGAAAATCATTTTGGTGGAGGAGCTGCTAGTTTGGAAATTATTTCAGTAGAAAAACCAAAAAAAAACAGGAATCTTCAGCAGGGAACAAACTGTCGGCACATATCTGCTGAAATGAGTTTTCAGACGTACTTTCTCTAAAATAACTCACTGCTGACCTTAGAGGGTTAAATCTGAAGGTTCAGTGTCTCGCCCAAGGAGTCCATAATACTTAGCGTGGCTGAAACGTTCTTGGCTGAGGACCAAGGCAGTGCTCAGGCTTTATGGTGGGCAAATCACCAAGCAGGATGCTTTGGTTACGGGGCACTTTCCTGCATATGCGCAAGAGACTGAGTAAAGTGAAGAGCGTCGATCTGGCTGATGAGAGTTCACATATGCGTGTCACCACTGAAGCTTTTAAAGAAGCCATTTGAACCGCACACATCAATGTGCCGGCCCTCTGGAGCAAAGCACAGAAATAACTCCAGATAAATCATTTCCTCTCTGAGCCACTTGCTGCGTTCAAATGCACTCGTGACCTTCAGCTCTGCCTTTTTCTACATCACATAGCCAGGGAATATAAAAGCTTATTAGCTCAGAACATTGTTGATACGTTTGTTCGAAGGCAGTGCACTAATGAGGCGTTGCAGGACGCCGGCAAGCCGCCGACTTTTCCTTTTGGAGATACTTCTTCCTCGCCAGAGGAGCATAATGCACCGCTAATGGCACCTCCTCTGCAAATGGACAAATGAAAAGAGAGATGAAGTGGAATATTGCTTTACCATATCAAAGGCAGAGGCATCCACAGATTGTGCGGCTGTCTGTTTGCATGTTGATGGGTGAGCGGGAGGGTGGACTCCTGAAGACGTACGAGTGACGGACGCAGAGAGGAGCTGCCGGAGTGGAAGAGAGATAAAGAGGGAATTGGATGGTGGAAACACAGACGAAGACAAACAAGCCGCATAAATAAAGCAAAAGCTTGACCAAACGACAAATAAACACATTTTAATAAACTCAGGCGTGCAGGACAGACTGAAACAAATGCTCGGGTATATTCCAGAATGCAATTATTATTACAGCCTTACATGCTTTTAGTCACGTTCATGGCAGCATGCGGCGTTTCCGACGTTGGATTTTCCACCTTATATTCTGGTTTCAGCTGCTAATCAGCTGCACAAGAACTCAAATTTATTTAGTAAAAAAACGTGAAACACTCCTGCGGGTTATAGAAACTGGGTTTCAAAAGAACAAGTTTCTGTCTTTTGGAGCCTCACATGGGTTGGGGTTTGCTACCAGATCCCTCTGACCCACCTGATTCCCCCCCAACAGGAAATCAGATCATCCTAAGTAGGTAACTCTCCTTTCTTCCCAGAGTCCAGTGTAAGACACTTCTGTTCTATTACTACTACTTTATTTTCCATTTACTGTACTTTAGGCACTTTAATTGATTTGTTCAAGATGACAAAAAGAGCGGTTTGTTGTTCTAGTTTTCATTTTGGAAGTAAAGGATTTATATAAAGATTGTAGTAATACCAGGTTGGATGGGTATAAATGTTTCAGTGTATTTACCTTGGCCTGGTGTTAAACAAGCAGCAGTAAAACACGTACCGACACTTAAGCCAAAACCATAAAACCTGGCATGAATATTCTCTCCTCTCTGACACTTTTCTCTTTCTAACCACCGGGCCTCGGCTTCGCCAACTTCCCCTTGTAGAGTCTTCATATCCGCTCAATTATTAATGGCTAAACAAAGAGCCTTGAACTCAGATGGGTTGTCGGCAGATACTTTCCCATCTCTCATCTCGGAAGAGTTTAGAAGAGCTGCCTCTGGAAAGACGGAGGAGAAGCTGAAGGTCGATAGTAAACCACTCTGAAAATATACAACTATATGTATTCTTCAGGAGGGTTTCACCCAGTGTATTATAAGCCTGGCAGGCCACCAGGCTTTATTTGTGCCCCCACCAGGCTTAGCTTTGCTTATTTATTTAAGTTTGATTTGTAATGTTTGCATTTTTTAAGACTTTATAGTTGGTGTTCAGATATTAATCTTCCAGTGACACATAATTATCAAGTGATATTTAAAAAATTCCTGTAATTTTTAAACATTTTTTAACTCAAAAACACGGCGGGCCGCTGGATGAATGACTGCCGAGCGCACCAGCCACCGGGCTTAGCAAGTTTTCTGGTGGAAACCTTGAATGAGAGTCACAATGCAAATTAATAGAGGAGAAACAACTTAAAATTCAAAGAAAAATAGATTAAGTTTCATTTCCACTGTAAAGAGACACACCAGACCAGAGAAAACAAATTGAATCAGACTAAGATGTGTGTTATACCCCCATCAGCAAGACAGAACTCCAGCAACTACTTATCTGGTACATTTCCTTAAAAGTTAACCAGGTCAATCTGTAAAGGCACATCATTCACACCATCCTTGTTCATCCACTTTAATCCTACTCGTCTGCCTACATGGTATGGTTCATTTGGAGAGGTGTGAATGCATAACTGAACTCTGATGCGGACAAAAAAATATGAACTCTGGTCTGTCTACAAACCTCGGTTGAAGTGAACTCTGGTGCGGTTCGAATGCATATGTGAACACAAAGCTGAGTGGAGACCGCTCCAAAAGCAGGAAGCAAACTATGGCACAGGGCATTCTGGATAAATACAGCCAAAATGTGTTAGCCTAGCACTAGTTGGAGAAATGACTCATGGTCTTTAGCTAAAAACAAAAGAGAAATCCTTCAACCGCTAAAAGAAAATCTCTGAAGGAGATCTTGTCATTTCCTTCATTTATTCTTGGTGCAGAACCCCAAGGGCCAAGAGGAGAGCAAGTTGCTCAAAGTTGTTTGGTTGGCATTGAGAATGAGAACCACAGCAGCTGGAAATGGAAGAAATGTTGCTGTTTTGGACCCCAATCCAACAAAGTATGCCAGAGAAAACAGCTTATATTTCAAAACTCCTAAATCAACACGTCTATCACTTTTCTTTAAACTCTCTACCACCATGGGCAGGACCAAAGAGCTATCAAGGGACCTCAAGAGCAGATAATAGGTCTAGAGAAAGCTGGAATATTCACCGATAAACAGCACGAAGCTCAGTGAGATCAAATAACAATGCTGCTTGTTACTTTTAAAGAAACTCTTTCGCCCTGTCTTAGGGCTGCCACTGTGCGTCTCATCAACTGAGTGACAACTGGTACTTTTTGACACACATCACATGGCGCTAAAGTGAGTAGAGACATGGACTCCAGCCTTGAATGTGTTTTGCAGATAGTTCTACGGTCTGAAAGGGACGGATGGACGCAGCGCTGCGGTGCCTGGGCCGATGTCCGGACGCAGCCGGTGTGGGCTGTTTGATAGAAAATCATTAAGACGTTTTGATCCACGCTGGACGCCGCCGATGTCCATCAACCAACTCAAACTGAGGAGAACCGGGACGCCCAGCCAACAATCACACACACCAGCCACAGAGACGGGAAAACACAGTTCCCCTAAGCTGTGCACACACAACTCCATCAAACTGTGACATACATCTCTGACTTGTTAAGGTACTATTTGTCAGCTGCTCCTGGAGTGGCTGTGTGACTCTGCCACTAATTGCCACTGGTGCTAAATTTAGTAAGAGAGATATGAGTCCTTTTGATCAGAAGCACTAAATCTTAGGGAAAAAGAAAACGGCACTCAGCCTCGCAGGCAAGTTTACCCGCCTCTTCCGCGCTCTCCCCCATCTTCCTGTCACTGGGGAATAGGTGAACTATTCCATATGTCAGCCTTGTCAATCAGCAGCAGAAATATGGGAAATGCTGCCCCCCCTTTCTACCCAGCACCCCTTCTTCTCTCCCTCCGTCTCTCCAACCAAAGATCCTGCCTAGATCTTGTTTGTCTCCGCAAGAATTTTGTACGCGCCCATTAATTTTCATGACATCACGGGTGGTTTGGAACCTCCAAAGGCAAAAAAAAAAAGTATTAATCAAAACCATCTCAGCTGGGAATTTTAATTGTAGTAATAATCAATCATAATGAATGAGGCAAAGGTTTGTTGACATTCTCTGTAAATGAGATTCAGAGAAATTCTGCTTGTTGGACATTAATTAAAGTCCAACAGGCGCATTTTTACCTTTCAGTTGGAGATGAACAGCAAATGCAAGTCAGCTCCGGCCTGCAGGATAGGAACATCCAAGTGTGGCAGACCTCATAAAAATAATAATAATAAAATAAATTTTAAAAAAAAGCTGTAGACGGAAGCAGTTGTAGCCTCTGCTACAGTGCTAAGATACTGTAGCACCTCGATTGGGAGAAAACAGGTAAAGCTGGGAATAAATGTCATGTCCACCTTTCGGTCCCTTCAGATCTCCTCCACCTTAGGTCTGGACTTTGAGTAGGCCATTCTCACACATGAAGTAAAGCAGCTACAACATGACACCGAGCGTTGCACCAGCCTCTGACCGACTGGCAGTAGGTTGGGCGCTGTGTTCTTCCAAACAACAGAAAGAAATTGTTTTAGCATTTAGCTTACGTTAGCACTACTTGCTAATACTTGTCTGAAATTTTACAGCAAACTTAGAGGGATGTACTCACAGTGCAGGCCAAAGTTTTCAGATCAAAACCAGAATATTAAAATGATGGTGTCTACACTAAGAGTCTGAACATTTAACCCAAAGGGGAAATATTTAGTTTGAATTGAAGCAACTCCCTTGAACATTTTTCAGAAAACAAGTAATCCTATGCAATTTTGACCAAAGTATGCAAAAAAAAAAAAAAATCCCATAAAAGCTCTGTAAAATATGCCCAAAAAGTTTAATGTTCCTCCTTGAAAATGAATGCTTCGTCTAATCAATGGCTTCGTCATCGGCCATCAATTCAGCTGCTGTCTGGTTTTTGATCGATTGAACAAACACCATCATAATTCACAAACTTTTAGCTGTTTGCTGGGCTGTTGGTGCCAGTCGTGGCAATGAAAGATCAACTTCATCTTCAGCAAAAAGCTCTATTTTGCTCGAGCAAAGCCAATAAATATTCTGTTTTAATGCCGCAATGGCATCTAGGAGCCTCTTATTTTAATTGCTGCCTTTTATATAATGTGAGTGAACGGTTAATAATAATGGTCTTTTGTGGGAAGATTGATCTGCTTAAGAAGAACATCCATAATAAAAGAACACAAATCATATTAAAAGCATCGTCTAAACATGACACACAAAGGCCAAGGACACAACGAGGATCTGCAGCCGTTATTCTCAACAGGTTACGTTACAGCATATTTCATGAAGCAAACAACATGCAAAACATGAAAAGCAACTAAATAGTTCAGCTGTAGACTCTCCGAGGTCTACGTCTATAAATTAATCTTTGAATACATTTTAAGGTTTGAATTTATGGACAACTGAATCCAGAGGACAGCAGAAACTGTCAGATAGTTTTGCATCATTTTCAACTGAAAATGTGCTTATGACCTGTCAATGTGGATCAGGTCTGTGTTTTAGTGTTGAAACCCCCCACGGTTCTAGAGAGCGCCACACACTTCGGTTCCTGACTCATAACACGAGGAAGGAAAACCAACCAGCTATGAAACATGCTCGGCCTGACACGCCATGCGGAACGTATACAAACATGGCTTTGATTATTCTCTGTGGACTGAGTGATTTCATTCTCCAGTGGGCAGGAAGCAGGCGGAAACAGGAAGTAAAGGCCAGCTCCGTGTTTCCCCCTCAGCTCTGATAATCCTATTGGATGTCTCTAGATCCACAATGTTCACCACAAGCATTAATGTGAGGACACTGACTCCAACGCTGATTCTGGGTCTCACCCTTTTTGTTCCAGTCATTGAAATATTATCAATATTTCTGTTAGGAAAACTTCTTCCATCTCCTTTTCAAAAAGAAAAGTAGCAGTAAGCTAATTATCTAAGGCTTTCCTCTGCAGGTGCTGTGATGATGATGTAGAAGCTTCTTCTAGACTCTTGCAGTCTGCTTTCAGGATAAACTGGCCTTGATGGGTTTCTTTCTAATTTGCTTAAGATGTGACTTCATCTTCTGCACAAGGAGGCAAATGTTCAATCTGGTGTTCTGGTGGGATTTGAAGGGGAAAAGGCAAAAGTCAAGAGACAAAGTTTAAAAGAGCTTCTGAAAAATATATTGATCGACTACTTTCAAGATTTCAACACAATCCTATGTCAGAAGGAAAATCTTCATGAACCAGGATAAATTTATTTGTTTTATGACTTGAGCTATGAAAATGCAATAACAGCTTAACGCTAGAAAAGCTTAACCTTCACTTTGGCATCGGTGTTGGTGTTGAAATGTTGAAGCCCATACCTTCAGACAAAATGTGTAAGTGTGTGTAGCGCTGCAGTCGGGTGATGTAACACTTCGAGGGACCCAGAAATCGCCTCCTGATGAAACCCCGTCATGGAGCCTAGAAATCCTCGGCAGACTTTTATCACAGCCGCGGATCTACCTGTCTGTCTGTTCTCATCAGCTGCACCGCTGGCAGGCCGTCTTACGGGGGCGGAGGGGCGCTCCAACGCGCCTCGGCCTAACTCTGCCTGTCACCAGCAGATAACTGACACCGCCCGGCTGCTCAGGCCCACTGCACCGAGGCCGCTCCAGGAAGAAAATCCAGGCAGCAGGGATTGAGGAAAAAAAAAACAAAACTCTCAGTCGTGTCACGAGAGATGTTTTTAGTGGGAGTGAAGGAAACATTGATGCAAGACGTTTATGCGTGACTTATCTAAGCATCTGACACTCTGGACTGTTGCTGCAAACCCCCACATGGTGCAGGGGATGAGGGTACGTTACGTCCTCATGGGGGCTGGGGCAGTTCTGGGAGCAAGTGTACAGAGGTCCTCATCAACACAACATGCATCCGGCAGACAGAACAAATTACACTGCCAGGACCGCCAGGATCCCCCCACAGCCAACCACACCGCAGTGTCGGCTCGCTCTGCGCCAGCGAGGCCTCTTCTGCAGAGGAAGCCAGGGCCCGATTACACGCCAGGTGTTTATTTCCACCTGTGAGCTCCGTGCTTTATCATATCATCGACACCCTGACTCTAACCAGCACCTACAGCCTGAGACGTTTCAGAGAATCAGAGCGATTCATCGGCTTTAGGTTGATAGATGGATGGCTGCTGGGGGGCGTTCAGAGACTGCTTTTCAGGAAAGAAAACTCTACAGACAGAGGACGCTTTGAATCCACAGAGCCGCTCGTTTGAGCAAGTGTTGATCCTACAGAAGAATGTCTGTTCTCATGTAGCCGGCCTCGGTTAGCATGTTAGCATAAGATCCCAGCACAGCGCCTGTTTATGTTTACGAAGTTTCACCAATTCAGATGTTCTTGAACAATGTTTTTTTTTGGAAAATACATATGTTTGAAGAAAACTCAACAGCTCAGACCAACTATTCAACCAGTGCAAGATTCAGGTTGGCTCTACTGGTCTGAACTGATTTTACCAAGACACAGTCAATGTATTTGGTTTTTACAGCCAGAGATATAGCAGAAATTTAAACCTCTGGTATAGAGATGTTGACCCTGACGGACCACGACCCACAGTCCAGAGCATAATATTGGTGGTTTGACCAAAAACATTAATAAAAATAAATGAATCAGAGTCTTACCGTGGTCCAGTCAAAGTCTAGACCTCCTCTTGCTGAAATGTTGCTAACTGAACTCAGCTAAATTAAAACGATTGGGTGTGAGACGCATCCAGAATTTATATAAAACCAGTTTTATCATCTCTCTAAAGTAGGACAGCTTCACTCCTTATTGTTGTTGACATGTTTTTCTGCTGCTTCAATACGTCGTTTTCATCTGTTAAAAATATGTTTATTGAAAGGCAAATGATTTGTCTTTTTAAAGATGAATTGAATAAATAGTGTTTTAAAAGGATAATCAACAAAAAAGGATGCTATTTATTTTAAAAAAAAAGAGAGAGAGAGATGATAAACAGATTGAATTTCAAAGTGCTCCTTTGGTTGCAGTTTGAAGAATCGCACACTGGTTCATTTGCAGTTAATTACATTTCCACCCAGTAGCTGTTTTCCTCCATTCAGTCCTCTTTACATGTGTGGCTTTTTGATGGTGTTAAAAATACATCTCCAAGAACAAAATAACACCTTTTTGGGAATCTTTGGTCCAAACAGAAGCTGCTGCTGCTACGGTGAAACAAGGCACATCTGCACGGCAGACTGTCCTCGTGCCAAGTGCGAAGTAACAGTCATTAAAAGTGACAAATACCTGATTTTAAAGGCAACGGGAGCAACATGTGTTGCGAAGACATGTGGGATGGGGATGGTGAGACAGAGACTTGTGAAAAATGCAAAAGCTTTGTTTGGTAAGCGAAGAAGTGAAGCGAGAGGAAGGATATCACAGTTTCTGCCCCACATCTGTACGTTCACCGCGATACGCAAGCAGTAGAGCTTTTATTTTGAAGTCTTGCCAAGTAACTTGCATTTAAAATCAGGATTTTCTCTGCACGTTTCGAGTGTATCTGATTAAAAGAAGAATAAAACAATATTTTAGTGTCGTACGATTCATTTTGAGAGATAGGAATACCTGAAGAAGGAAAAATGTAGAAGCCACATATTTCCAGCAGAGAAAACAGCCCCACAGCATGACACTGTCACCACCATGCGTGGTGACTCTTTGGCTGCGTTCACATTGCAGCCTGAAGTGACCCAATTCTGATTTCTTTGGCGTAATGCGATCTGTTTCCGATCTTTTCATGACAGCCTGAACAACACAGGTTGGATTCTTTTCGAGTGCAACTCAGGCCACTTGGGTATTCGATTCAAAAGTGACCTAACGTCACTGATACTCAACAAATCCCACTATTCTGCGTCCTGATACGCACAAGTAACAACAAGCATAACGGATTATAATGAGGCTCAAGTTGTTAATATGCTGGCTAAACATTGAGTTTAATAAGTGATGCTAACTCCCACCAGCATGTGGCAGTATTTCTTACTTCTGCTAATGCTGCTTCAGCCTTACTTGTGTTCAAGTGATCGTCTGTGAGCGATGTGGCGAGCAACAAAAGTCAAACTATTGAAGTTCTTTTAAGGATCGGAATAATTGTGTGTCTGAAATATTCAGGTGTGATTTAAAGTAAAAGGGAAAACAAAAGAAATCTGGAAAGGAGCCAAAAAAAAATCACTAGCAGCAGTGTGTTACAGGATTTAGAAAGATGTCTATTTGTAGAAATTTGACCCTTAAGTGGATTTAAAACAAATTCAAAGTTTTCCCCTCAAAAAAAAAACTTCCTTTAATGTCTCTTGAAATCTTCCTGAAGGCAGCAGACACTTAAAAAAAAAAAAGGCAGGAAAACCCTTTAAAGTTGCTCAACAAAAGGCGTTGCAGGTTAACAGGACAAAAATGATTATGGCATTAATGTAATACATTTTAATAATACATCTGAGTCTGGTGCATTTTCAAAGTGGACTCCTGATCCAATTTGTATTACATGTGAGTAACACGTTCATTCATCTTTTAATTACATATCATTACTGAGTCATACTGATAACAATGGATTAGCTGCTGTAGAGTGTAACTAATTGCTAGACACCCTCAGTACGAGTTAATCAAGAGTTTTCCACTAAGGAATCATCACGCTGTAATCTAATATACCGGAATGTTCTGTTCTGGAGTTGGCTACTTCCCACTGCTCTGCTCTCCTCTGCATGTAATATTCATGACAGCCAGTTGTTCCCTCTCCTCTCTCCACCAGGTGGGAGAGCAGGCAGGCGTCTCCCGACAAAAAAACCCCTCACTGCTGCTTTTTATAGACTCCTCACTTAACGGTTAAAGCTGTCCCTGGGTTCCTCTTAGCTATTGTAATCCATACACAATAGCCGCACATTTAATGGGAAAGATGCCGGCAATAAAGCGGAGGGTGCATTTTGCAGGGAGCAATTTAGGCTTCAAACAATATGCCAAGGTTGGGCTTCTTAGGACAAAACGGCTGTTGTGTTGTTGGGAGTGAATGCGGGACGCAGTCATTACGCTTTCGGCTTGATGACGGCAAAATGAAAAGAGAGGGAGGGAATGAAAGTCGTCAAGCTCTGGATACTTTGAATTTCTAAAAGGTACGGACAGCTCGTGGTTTCCTTAAAGTCAGCGCAACGTCCAGCAGCTTTTCCTAATCTTGGACACATTTAAGGATGAAAACACCTGGATTCAAGCGGAAGCATTGCAAGCTTCCCAGATGCACATTACCTCCCATCCGACAATAAAAAGCAATCATCTCCACCTCACCGGGACAATTACCGTACAACACGCCTCCCCTGAGCTCCGCCAGGTACTCCGAGAAGAAAGTTGACTCTTTTTGTTAATAGCGACAATGGCGTCTTCTTCCCTCCATTTCCTCCAGGTGATGAGACACACTAGAGTAAGAATGGAAACACACTGGGATGATGTGGCAGCATGCTGCTAAACCACTTCCTGTCCACAGCAAGCGCCAACAATTGGTAGAGTTTCCCAACAGTTGAGGCTGTTGTTTCTGGTAGTGCCAAAAGTTTTAACCAAAGACTTTCTTGCCTCCAAGAAAAAGCTCTCTATGCTAGGTTTGCTAAGATTTCTGAGTGCATTTTATCAAGTACTTACATTACTGGATTTTGGTGAAGCTTGGTCACTTTTAACTCACAATCGTCAAATTAGAAAACCATCAATATGACACACAACATTTTCAGGGAAATGGTGGACAGGATGTTGAGTCTCAGCATACACCAACCAGATACAGAATCCCAATGCTACGCCCTTGTGAGTCTTCTTTTCTTTCTGTCTTCCCATTCTTAGGCTGTAGGGTTTTAATTTAATGCTAGCTCAACCTTTGCCCACATAACAACTTCATCTCTTCTGAGAATTCTTTGCACAATGTTTAGAAGTGTATTTATGGGAATTCTTGACGGCACATCCAGAGGCAGATGTGTGGTCAGCCACTGCTTTTGGAAAAGAAGACCTGGCTCGCACAGCCTAAACTCTAATTTCATCCTAAAAGTTGAAACCAGCAGTTCTGCTGGTTCAGATCAGGACTTTATCCAAGCTAGTCCAGTTCTTCCAAACTCGCTTATCTGTCGCTCTGCACCTTTGACGCTATGCGCAGTAATATTAAAAAAGGAAATGATCATCTGCAAACAGTTCCCACTAGTTGGGAGAATTAAATCATTCCAAATGCCTTATGTTAAAACCTTAAGGTCTCCTGAAAAACAGACTCACACCATAATCCCCTAAGCGCCCAAAGTTTAAACTTGAAATAGTCCAGTCAGGCAAGCGCTGTTCTTCTGGCTACACATGCCAACACTTTAAACAACCTTTTACTTCAAAGAAATAACCAGACTTGTTGAGCTGGCCACGTCACAGATCCCTCTCTATCGAAGCTTTTTTATTTATATAAAAATAGCTTTTACTCATAACTTTCTTCCAGCAATATTGCGTCGTTATTCTGCTAACTATTCTACTAATATGACTTGGTTCTTGTAATATGACTTTATTCTTGTATTTGAAACAAAAAATCTCTTAGCCAGGTCATAAAACTCCATCATACTTGCTTTATTAATCTGCACCGCCGTTTTTCTTTACACTGTCAAACTTCTCTGTCTCTCATCTAAGGCGGTAGATATATTTCAAAATATCTGCGGTTGAATTCTAAGTGCCATGTAGGCCATGGCTCCGTCTACTGACTTAAACAGGCAACCTGTTGATTAGTTTGAACACTGCTGCCACCTAGTGACCGGAGGCTTGTTTAACAGTTAGGCATGAATAAAGACAATAAAGTCCTGCTTTCAAAACTTGCCAAAACTGCCCACTGTGGGTAGATGATGCATTTTATGTTATGGAATCACTTTGAGTTAAAATCTTGTTTTCTGTAAGTCAATATGTTTTATCTTTGTTGCAGATTTAACTAAGTAGGTAAAAATGTTGTGTATTTTCAGACGACTGATAACATAGCACCCAAAGATCTACTACACCTATCCTCTTCTCAATATGTAGGTCAAAGTGAAGTTCCTCTGAATGCTCTATTGTTCTGAAAGCCAGCATAAAAGCATCCAGAGTCCAAAGAAAATCTTTGAATGAAATGCTTTCTGAAGGTTGCAAGTAGGTTGAGCTCCCTAGAAGCAACACGTAAAAGAAGGAAGGAATGATAATGGGAGATAGGTTTCAAAGGAAGCATCCCAGAATCCTGGCAAACGTAGATAGCTGGAGTTTATTATAATCAGGAGGGTATCAGCATCTCAGCTTGTCATTAATAATGACACAGCTCACTGCTAAATACATCTCCACTGTTAATTACCAGAGGCCATGTCTGTTAAATATCAGATTCCTTCCTCTAAATAGTGGGCAGTTCTTCCTCGCAGTCTCATCTGTCACTGTAAATGTCATCATTTATTCTCTGGTTGGCCACTGTGACAGGCCCCACTTTGAGCCCCACTTTATCTCCTTTGCCGTCCATTCTTCCCGTTTACAAAGATACTCCCTCCCTTTTTTCTCCCCCCCCCCTCCGACCTACTCCACCACTCAGTGCTGTATCCGTTTTCCACACGTGGCAAATGATTGCCCCGGTGAAGGTATTTTCTGTTTCAATCTTACATTTTCCCAAGGGTGAACAAAAAAAAAAAAAAAGAGGGGTGGGAGAGAACAAGCTTTCTGCAGCTGGTTTCACTGAGAAAATTGTTCGGAATTGCCTCATTCCAGAGCAGATTAGCGAATGCATACAATCCTGGGCTAAGTGCTATTGTGCGCCACAATTTGGCCATTATACTTTGTCTTTTCCATTTAGAGAACCACTACCCAATTAAAGTAATACAGCCCTTCCAATACCTGCTCCCAATTAAATCTGGGCGGTATTACCTGCCTTGATAGAGCTGGTTGTGACTCCTCAACACTCACTTGCATTCATTAGGCCTATTCAACGTGACGGAGCTGATGACAACGATTCAAGTTGTTCTCCCTCCAGCCCTCCCCCTTGCCACTCTTCTCTCCATTTCCAAGGGGCTCTCACTTTCTTTCTGTCTGTTTTTTTTTTTTTGTCACTTCTCTCAGGACCAGAAAACCTGCCGCTCACTCAGACGACTCGGGACAGAAAGGAAGGAGGGTCACTCCGTCTCCCCCTCCTTTCTGACACATTTTCTCGGCTGCCTCTGGTTTTTGTTTCCCAGGTAGCAAGGTTTTTTTTTTTTTTTCCAGTTCATTGTGCCTTTTTCAAACCCTTCGTCCATGCTGCTCGGTTGGCACCGTTTTAAAGCCCTGCTGTTTAAAAAAAAAAAGAAAAAAGAAAGAGCTTGTCCAGGCCACTGACTCGATTGACAATTTCAGAGTGTAAAAGAAAAAAAGTCCACAGAAGCCAGAGCTGGAGGGGTGACGGGGGAGTGAGGTGGAGGGGGGAGCCGTCAGAATGACATCTCCGCTGTCTAAGCCCATAACCACCAGGTGTTTGTAGCCTTTGTGGAGAGATCTGTCATATCCAACTGTTCCGACTGAACTCACGGCTCAGGCAAAAAAGTTTTCCGCCTCCCTCTTTTCAGTGTCACTTTTTATAAGGCTGCAGTTATAATGAACCACCCAAACGGTGGTGGAGGGAGCCTTTGACTGTACAAAATGCATACGGTAGACCGTAAACTGGACTCTCACTCATTTCTCACTTGTGCTATGTTGCTATTCTGTGCCCAGGATTACTGCAGGTCCATCCAGGTATCCTATGCAGGGCTGTGGAGGAGTGGGGGCTGGTGTCCATCTCTACCGGACACACCCTGGACAGGTTGCAGACCATCACACATAAGATTATTGCAATATGTAATAATTTAGATACAAAACTGAAGTGAACTCTGTCTCCTTAGGACTTGATTAACAGGATCACCCTTTTATTAGATGACAAGTATTGTTGAGGGGTAACAATGACCCCAACTGACCAGATTTGTGACAATCCGGCGAAATACCAAACCCTAAATTAGCTTCCTCCAATAACCAACTGCAATATCCACATTCCCAGGCAAAGATCATTGAAAAAAACTTGATTCAGTCAATTCTCTCCTTCTTTATAATAAAAAACAATCAGTTAATTGCTTTCCGATTCAGTTTCTGATCAGTGAATGGATTCTGCCTCTTAAATGGCAGGTTAATGCTGTTAGCCCTCTCTTAAACTTCTTCTGTTTTTGTCAAAATTATTTCAGATAAAGAAACAAAACACAACATCCAAAAAAGAATAGGTAAAAAACAACAACAAATTATTATATCTATCAAGGAATAAGGCCACCAAACCAGCCTGGCCCTGTGTGAAGAAGAAGTTGCACCAGTTATCAAACATTTGCGATAAATGGCAGAGAGTGTTTTATCGACCATGTACTGGAAAGATTCAACTCTTTATGCTATTTGCCTCGTGCGTATTCTTGCTCTTGCTCTGGTTTCCTGGAGTGCAAAAGCATCAGAAACATCTTTGATAGAAGTCAGTAATATTAACTCTCCTTTGCTCTTAAATTTCCTCAGACTGGGCCATGATGTTTTGGTTTTTCAGAAATTCTAGCATACTTCGTGTTGTCAGATAGGTACTATTTAAGTGGTTCGTAGGTTTGGGAGTAATCAGGCATGATTTTATCTTGTAAAGTTTAGGCCAGTTGTCCAAACGACATGATTCATCAAGGTTGCTGTACGAGGATGATAGTGGTACCTGCAACTCATCCAGCTTACAGACCACAACAGAACCAGCACCACTCACTTCTCTGCCAGACTGTCAATAATTAGGAATTCTTCAAGTTCCTTCTTGATGTGGGATTAAGGGGACAACTAGTGTATTTTGAGGCTTTATGCATATCTTTAGGTGAAATTCTCAAATGCAAATGCAGAGTTAAAAGCTCTGATCTCTGTTTATTGAACATGCATCAATAAACCCAACCGGGAATAATCCCTCCTCGATAAAACATGCTTTTTCATTTCACTCTCAGTGACATTTCAAGATAACACAGCTGAACATGAGACCAGAAGAGGTTTCTAGTGTGAGTGACATTCTCTGGATCTCTGAAACATTGTGGTCTCTCCTCATTTCCTGAGGGAATCAAATCAACTTTCTGAGGCTGCTGGACGATCAGCTGTTTAGAACAAGATGGCTCCTGTTCCAGATAGGACCAATGATAAGGAGTTCATCATGACTGACTCATAGTTTCAGCCACTCCTAGTCTTGTGGACTTGAGCCACTTTTAATTTTATGTTCTTGTAATAACTCTGTAGTTTCTAGGAGTCTTTTTTTCAGCCAGACTGAAACAAAGTAGGTCTCCATGTTCCGACCTTGGGAGCCTCTGAACCCGGGGATCGCTCCCCTTTGATACACCAAATCAAAGATCCCGCTCTGCCAACTCAAGGCTGTTTTGTTGCTCTCCTTGTTGTCTCTCTCTTCATCCCCCGTGTCCATGTTGAAAGGGAAATTGGCCGTGACTTTCGTTCTCGCCGCTCACATAAAACAGAACCGGTCCACCTTTCCTCACCTTGGGGAAGGTTCTCACAGCGACGCCAGCAGGATGTTTGACATGCGGCAGAAATAATGAGGCAACGGGAAGAAGTACTTAAACGACGAGTAAATAAAATATCCAAGCTGCCCTCTGCGTTCCACTCCCTGAGCCGCGCAGCTTGGCTGCTTTGATGCCCGTCGGATTCCAAAGACACATGAATGTATGCAACCACTTAGCAAACGCAGAGAACGGAGAGGAAACCGGATGGGAGACACAGATAAAGCACCGGCTAAATTCAGACCACATGCTCCAGCAAACGCAGTCACTGCAGGCTATTTCTAGTCACGGTAGCTTTATGTAACGCAGAGAACCCAGGGATGAAGATGGACTCCATTCAGACATATTTACTCTGAACACTCATTGAGAAACTGAAATGTTTTCTTTACTTCTTAACAGTTTGGCTGCTGCAGCTCAGGACTGTCCACTAACAAGAAGAAAACCCTTTTCAAGAACATTTTGATTGATTCGACAGATCTGTGTCTGTGATCGACACACACATAAACTGACAGCTAGTCAATGGGTTGATTTAACGGTACATTTCCTGTGAATGAATCTCATAATTGAAAGGGAAAAAGGAGATTATTAACCTGATGGTCTATTCTTCTGTCTTTGAACAAGAGGCATATTGCCATTTGAAATATATCAATTAATGAAATGCATTTTAGTCTAATGCCTGTATGCTTAAATAAAATGCCAGAAAGTAAAGAAATCAACTTCCTGTTTTCATAACTCTATCAGCCAACTTTATATCTGCCAAAGCAAAAGCGGATTCATTGAACATTTTCATCTAAAAAATGCTACCAGAAGTTGAAGCAACTAAGGTTTTATTAAGCTGTAAACTGCCTTCAGTTTTTACATTCAAACTGTTACATTGATCGACACTCTTCATTATTATTCCATCATAATACTGCTGTCAGTTTAAACAGTACTCCCAAAATGCCCATCGATCTGCATATCGGTGTATAAATGTGTGTGAAAATGTGAATGGGCGAATGTGACTCTAACATAAAATGCTTTGAGTGGTCAAAATGATTGGAAAAGCACTATACAAGTTCAGTCCATTTACCTAGCTTGATGCTAAGTGTCAACACAATGAGCAAGGATTAACATAGACTTAGCCATAAATTGATGTGTTTGCACAAGTATGTCCACCTAGCGTTTAAATGTACTTTGAATTTTAAACAAATGCCTTTTATTTTAATAGGCAATGTAGCAAAGCTCAGAAAAATCATTTTGTTTATATAACAGGAAAGAGATTAGATTAGCTACTGATGAAAATTGTTCATAAAACTTTAACCCAACAGTTATTAAACAAGAGGCAGTAAATAAAATGTGTCTCCTCATTTCATTTCTAGGGTTGTGATGAACCTGGGAGCCAAACCACTAAACCCCTTCAGAGTAAAAAAACAATTTTGTCACTTCCTGTTAAATCCCCAACCTTTTTCTTGTCGGTTTTAACCACATAGCGAGTCTGAGGTCAGGATTAATCCATGTAGTTCCTCGGCAGGTGTTAGCGGCTAGCTGGAACTAGCGTGGACCGACACCAACCCGGCCAGCTTTTAATTAATTTTCCACAGACAGTGGAGCAATGACCCTGTGAAAGAGGACGAAGCACACCCGACTAATCAGTCTGAGCCCCATGACATCACTCCAGGACCTGCCAAGCAGCCCAAACAGGGGAGGAGGGGGCACAGGTAGTTTACCGTGGGTACAAAGCACCAATTTATCACTATAAGCAAATGCTAACCTGGGAGCGCTGCCCCCAGCAGAATTAATTGGCCCTCTCCCTGTCTGTGAAGTGTCTGGCCTTGTTTAAAAAGACAGCCTGCCCCAGAGACCCCCCCGCACCCCTATTTCCAAGAAGCCGCTATTGGCTAACTGATAACCATGGAAACGCCTGCTCTGCATAGCCAGGAAGTGCTTGTTCATGAAAACTCGGAGAAAGTCGTGGTGTTTCCACAGTGGGCTGGTCCAGAGGAAATGAAAGGGGTTTCTGTCTCGTTTTAAGAGCGACGGCTGAAAGCAACCCCCCCCCAACTCCATCCCACCTCTCACCCCACCACTCCCTCTCAGTCTCCCCGTTGAGTCGGGACTGGGCTGTATCAGGCGGCCCATCCGTGGTGTCTGCTTTCCTGGCCCAGCAGCAGGAATGAATCGGCCCAGCAGGTAAGAGACACTGATAAGAGCGCCTTTCAGTGCTTTGTGTGTGTGGGCTAAAGCCCCCCAAACCCCAGCACCCCAACCCCCGGGACCGACGCAGATGAACCTGGACGACCCTCTGCGGCGACAGACCTCCCAGTCCTCCTCAAACATGAGCAGCCTCAGCCATCACTATGGAAACGAGGCCTGCCATCCCATCAGACGCAAGCCCGTCTGAGTCGAGGAGCAGGAAGTGACAGCAGTTTGTTAAAGCAGCAGGTTTCTGTTGCTCAGGGTGTCGGGTGATTGACAGACACAGAAACAGATTCTTTCACCAAACCAGATGAGTGAGGCCTAATAGAGGAATAATAATATTCATAATAATAATAACAGCTGGACAAAGTTTTAAGGCAGAGAAGAATAAAAATCTAAGCAGAAAACTGATCACAGTCCAGCCCACGTGGTGGGAAACTTGGTGTTGGTAGTATTATTCTGAGGTGATGTTTATAGGAGTTGATGATGAAATGAATAGAGCTCAAATTGTAAAAGGCTGCAAAAGACTGGGGGTGGAGGTCAAAGCTCAAACCTAAGTCTCTGTGCAGTCTGGCTGAGGTTGGAAAAGAGGAAAGGATGTTTCATGAAATGCCTGATGCATGTCACACATTTCAATTTTATGATTTGAAAAACAGTTTAAAGAAAGCATAAATCAGAAGCCTCCAAACAGCATGATGCTGCCACCACCATGCCTCACTACTCAGAAATGGTTTATTTGCAAAATGTTTAGAAAACCAGATAAATCACATAGCCAAAATAATTTCTCTTCCATGGAAACCCTGAGTTTCCATGGAGATGCACTCCAACTTGAGGACAGGAACAGCTTCATGGACATGGTTTCCATGGCGATGCACTGTCATTGTAACCCTGCTTGTTCTCAGAACAGGTCACTGAGATAAACTCCCTGTCCAGCTCTCAGGACACACCCTGCAGCGAGGACAGCTGGGCACGCTTAGGGACATGGTCCAGTTGCCCTCCACATGCACACCCACACACACACACACACACACACACACACACACACACACACACACACACACACCTACACCTACACACACACACACAGACACACACGCACACACACCCACACACACCCACACACACACCCTCCAGCCCCCTGAGAGGACAACTGCCGGGGCTGATGGGAGTCCCAACTCTCTCTCTCTCTTTGTTTCCTGTTGTCCTACCTCCCCCTGCTGGCGGTCTCTCCCTCTCTCTTTCTCTCCCCCCCACCACCCCTTCCACCTCAGTGCCTCCTGTTAATGCACATTAGCATGTTGCTGAGTGCTGTGTCATGACTTTAGAGGACGCAGACCCCTCTAACCCCCCGCCCCTCCAGCTGAAACATGTTAGGGATTAATCTCACATATTGATAAACACCACGGTCCTGTAATGATCGCCTCACTCAGGTTCATCAGCTCTGATTGACAGGGTGGTTGGATTGGGGGGGGGGGGTTGTTAGGGATGTTCAGATCAGCCCTCATCGCCGTGACGACAGGATCCTGCTGACTAACTCAGTTACTGGAAAAGATGAAGGCTAATGGAGTATGGAAACTATTTATTCCAGAAGAGTTTTAGTAGACGCTCATTTCCTCACACCAGTTTCTGCACCGGGTGTCGCCACGGTAACACCCCCCCAACCCCCTAGAACGGACCAGACCTACACTCAGTACGGTAACTGCAACCCCCCACGATCTCAGAGACGGGGGTCCTGGGTGTTATTCTTTGTTTTAGTCTGGGCTAAGTCAGGGGTGGATGTGGGGGGTGTACCCCTACCCTGTGACGGGGTAGGGGGTACAGAAGGGCTATGGGGGGGTTGTGTTATGGGATGGCAGGGTGCCCTGAATGGAGTGGACTCACATCTGCAGAGAAAGAGCCTCGGCCTGCAGGTCAGGGACGAGTGGCACAGGGCGGGGGAGGGGGGGAGGGATTGTGTTTTTCCCATGGTCCACTACACCCCCACCACCACCCTATCTAGAAAGGGAGCGGGCCGGCTCAGTTTCACTCCACAGGGCCGCTGTGTTTTCAATGAATTGATACAGATGAAGAAGTTCAACACAATGGATGGATTACCCCCCCACACCCACTCATGACTCCCCTTCCTTTATCCTGCTCACACACCCCTCACCATGGCCCCCAACACACACTCTGCTCACACTCTGATAGGAACCCCCCGGACCTGAACGCTCTAGGAAGTTTAAAGCATGCTGGTTCCTCACTTCCAGCTGCACATCCAGTTCTGGGAAAGGAAAGTAGAGTGGAAGGAAAACATTGTATCACCACCACAAAACATGGCGGTGGCAGCGTCATGCTTGTGGGGATGCTTTGGACTTGAGGTTCTCACCCCCCCCAAATGAAAACCTGAACAATGCTATATTGGCTTAGCATAGCTTCGCTGATAGGCTAACTCGTTTTATCACAGCTTGAACACAAGTCTTTTCCAGCGTCCAATCAGATCGCTTCAGAAGCAGAAATTAACCCTTAGTGTGCTAAAGCAGCTTCATCATCCATCGCTGCTGCTAGCGGATGGAACTGTGCGCCAGATTCGCAGGCCTACCAGATACATGCAAATACAAAGGTTCCAGCTTGGGATTTTTGCATGTAAAAACAAAAAATGTGATTAAATAAAATTTAACGAGTATAATTAATACATGTCCTGTAAAAAAAACAAAAAACAAACAAAAAAAACAAAACAGGATTTTTAACAAATCTACACTGAATTAAATGTAAATTTTCTGTATTTTCATCAGTGACGATCCAAAACTTAAAAAGTGACAGTTTTAACAAATATGTAAAAGTATATAGAAAAAGAAGCATGTTTTGTAAAATACCACAGCTTTAACAAGGTGATATGGTAGTGAATTTCCATGTGTCCAAATATGGAAAACAGATTGTTACTATTATCAATGCGTCGAGCAGAATGAGGAGTAATTCACTGAACTGATCTGAGCTCCATCATCTCCGGTTTAAAAAAAAAAACTTCCATCTATTCATCATTTTTCAGCACCAATTAAATCAGGCCGGGTCACACTCCAGGAATAATATGATTTTAATTGCGACGGGCGACAAACATAATTCCGACCATCTCCGGATCGCCTGGCGGGGGAAAAACCAAGCGCTCGTTTCTGCAGGGGGGAAGGGCGCAGTTTGGGTGTCAGTTAATGTGAAGATGGAATGACGGGAGAAGAAGAAATGGTGCTAGCGTCTGGGTTGACCTTTCACCTTTAGAGCATAACCAGTTTAAATTTGCTGATGCCTTATTTAAGCAAGAACTTCATGCATTCTGCTGAAATATTAGAAGGACCAGAACAAACTTTCTCTTCAACTGTGAAGAGAAACACCTTTTTGTTTTTTAATGTATTGCAACAAAAAAGAAGCAGAAACCTTATGCTGCAAAGCCATCCCATGGTGAAACATGGGAGCATCATCGTCTGTGAATGTTAATTTGTTTTTTTGTTCAGTTTGGTTTTACAAATTAAACATTTAAAAATGGTAAACCAGGCTGACCAGAGTCCCCACAGCACGATGCTGCCACCTCCGTGTTTCACCAGAAGGATGTAATGTTTGTTGGTTGTCATCTGTAATCCATGGGAAACTGTGGCTGCAGTGACACACAACAGAATAAAGGTCAGAGGTTGTGAATATTTTTGTGTAATTTTACTGAGAAAATCTGGGGAGCTTCACAGCAACATCAATATTTACTTTTCAAATCTTTTACAGCCTTTAACATTTCCTTCCCAGGACTGCACTCATAAAACCAGCTTTCTCACATCATAATGCTGCCACCGCCATGTTTTACTTGCAGGAACAGTCTGTTAAAGGCGTTTTTGTTTGTTTTTGTTTGTTTGTAGTTTTAAATCAATCAATCAATCCTCAGCATGATGCTGCAGGACGTTTTCAGAAATCTCCACCACATATTTTAATTTACCGTATTTCCATTTCACCAGTTTGTGCCGCTCGTTCCCAGTTAATTACTCCCATTCTGAGGATATTGCTGCAGTTGTTTCTGAATGTTTACCTGTTGAATCTTTTATCAGCCTCTGTGCGTTATCAGCCCAGCGCGGCGGCTGTGTGCAGCTGATTAGAGCAGTGATAGATGGGAGGGAGGACGACCTTAGCTCCAGACTAAACACAAGGTTGGACATCAGTCTCCGCTCTGCATTTGCAGGCTCTCTTCCCCCGTTCCTTTGGGTTTTTTCCTCCGTCTCCTGCAGAGCAAGGTTAGGAGAATCTGCTGCAGTTATGATGGAGCATGCCGCTCGCTCTCAGAGAACGCGGGTCCTTTCTCTGCTGCTGCCGCTGTCGGCTCAGAGTAATTAAGGTACGCTGGTGCAGAAAATGATTCTAAAAGCAAAGCAAAGGGACACAAACCTCCCAAACCCCCCCCAGCATTAACCTTCCACCGCCTGCTGCCCCCCAGCCCTCCGTGCCGTGAACAGAAACACGCGGCGAGCGCTGATGGATGGCCCGTCCTGCTGCTGCTGATCACAGGATTACTTACACTCATATACTTTCAATAATTCACAGGACACAGCTTAACAAATGACTGCTCAGGTCTCCTTTCCAAACCAACGCCCAAAGCCCTGAACGCATCCCTGTGCAGATCAGCAGTAATGAATGAAAGGCGGCCATGTTTAGTTCACAACCAGATTTACTAGATGTGTCCCAATCAGGGTTCTTTCCTCATGCTGACAACCATTTTAGGAATGGTTGCAAAATATCCTCAGCATGATCCTGCCACTATCATACTTTACAATTGGGATGATGTTCCTGGGAGTGAAAGCCTAAAAGTTGTGGGCTAAACATTAAAGTTTCATCAGATCACAGGAGAAATTTTTTTTTTGTTGTCTGTAGAGTGATGGCTTCTTCCTCACTGAGCGACAGGACTAGATTCAATCACTTCCCACCTTCAGCTTTTAGTTTGAGGTTTTTTTAATGTATGATAAATCTACATTTTGTGACAGATTTATTGCACAATAGAACCTCCGTATGCTAAAGCAAAACTAATGGAAATGCTTTGTAATATGACCTGCGTTGAGATATTACACTTTTGCCAGTTAGATTTTGTTTATTATTTTGGTTACTATGAATGATTAATAACTGCTTTGCATTTGTTTTCCATAGAGTTACTGAAAACAAATACAAGGGAACCAGGGGCACTTATTTGTGTGATTGAAATACTTAACTTCATTCTTTATATGACTCTAAAATTTAATAAAGTAGAATTTTGTCACAAATTTTTGCTCTACAGTAGTTCCGTAATATTAATGAAAACCAATAAAAGTGACACAGGATCCATAATTAGTTTAGTGTAACATATCCTGCATTTTACATTTTGTTGTATTCAATTTCAGGAATTCTTTGTTTTACATTTTGACATTTATTTTGGTGCTACAGGACTGTGGAAACTCTGCAACATGCCAGACTTTACAAACTCTGGGCACAAACGGGACAGAAAACACATTTTCCCGTTGTTTTCAAAGGGAGTAAAATGCCTTTCTGTTTCAGAAACACAGTTCAGGGCTCACCCCTAGGGGGAGCACTTCTGTCAGCATATTAAAAGCAGATGAGGCGTACATTTTCTTCATATCAGATTGAGATTTCCATCAGAACAGCCTCCTCTATGACGCATCGACTGCTCGGCTCACAGTGGGAACATTCTGCAGTCGGCGGGTTGAGTTGTTCAATGAGATATCAGGTCGTTACTACAAGCCGCCTTAGATTTCCTCACACACACATGCATAGGCAAAGGGACAAAGAAGACACACACACCCACACATCCATCCAGATTGAAACTGGCACACACACACACACACAGATAGATAGAGAGGCCCCAGCAGACACTTCCAGGTCCCTAACGAGGTCGCTAATTAACTCTCCCACTTGGGCTGGCTCATTTTCATCCGAGGTGCACATTGCTTTTTTGACAGGAGAAAATTGCCGGGCAATTAAATCATCTGAAGACGAACTCTCCGGCAGCTGGTATTAACGGCTAAATGTTACATCCAGTTTGGGAAAAGTGAAGCTGTACGGTAAAAGGCTGACTGCTGCCGGAGCCGCGGTGGTATTGTGGTACGGGCCGATGTAATCTATCAAGAAGGACTCCACAAGATGCCATTCAGGATGAAAATGGTATGCTTTTCTCAAGAAATGGAACAGAAATACTTCCCTAGACTCAGCCACATTTAGAATGAGAGCAATTAATAAACACAGAGTAAGTATCATGGTAAGAGAGGGGAAAAGTCTTCACAGTGGGCATCACCATGACAACCAGCAGACACTAGCTACATCCTAAATCTTTTACCATTTCAAATGTGGACCAAAAGCTTGATAAATGATGAAGGCTAAATGACTATCTAGAAAAGCACCTGGTGTGATGTATGGTAGAGGACCAGTGATGCCGAAGGCCTGTTTCTCTTCCAGAAGTCCTGGGTGCATCAGTATAGTAAATGTTATTAACTCTTAGAGACACTTTTTAAATAAAGATTTGTCCGACTTAGTCTTAAAATTGTAAATGGAAATTTCCTAGGATAACTCTTGCTCCCTACATGGCAGCCTCAGTCCATGGACCTCTAGTTAACCTCTGGTTTTACCCCAGAACTGTAGAGAAACCCTTCTGTTTCTTCAAACTGTATGAAACGTGATGGACGACAAGGGGCCAATACATACAATAGTACAGTGTTCTTCTGATCACTAAGTCTCCAGGTCTCTTGGTGTCCTGGTCTCCAGGCCTATGGACACAAACACCCGTTAGCAAATTGTGCTCCAGGAGCCACTTCATCCCCCTGCACCCTCCCGGGTCCCAGGCCTCTCCTCAAGCTGATTTTTGTCTCCTATTTTGTTAACCTTGTGTGTAATTAACCCCTCACTGTGAGCCAACAGCACATGGGCCAATAGTGGCCGCCTGCAGGCTGAGAGCGCTGGGCCGGGTGAATCGGCACTTTGTGCCGTCTGTCCTGGACATAAAGGAACAGGGAGAAAGGAGAGTGCTGTTTTCAGGGAGACCAATAGTCATGGCTGGCAGCCCCTCAGGGTGAGGTGGAGGGTTGTTTCTGTCTCTGTTCATCCTGACAGGTTCCTTTGTACGCATCCGGGTTTGGGTCGGAGGAGAGAGAAGATGGAAGGCGGAGGTGAGCGCTGGGATGGCATGAGTCGCCAGCGGTGGGGGGTCGTTGTCCCCACTCTATTCTGTCTCCTCGCTCCGCTTCTGCTCAATGGGTGGATTAAGGAAAAAACCGGCGGAGTCGTAATCTTTGAACTGAGAAGACACAGATGCACAAACAGCCAGCCTGGCTCTGCTGGGGTGCCCGTGTGCGCCGCTAAACGTTCACATCGGCATCTATAGTCTATAGGTCTCATTTGCATGGCTGACTGTAAGGCTGAGGCGCATACTGTAAAGCTTCTTTTTATAGATCCTCTCTGGTCTTTTTCTCTCATAATGAGAGAAAAAGGTCAGAGTCTGGTGAGGGGGAGGATCCTCTGCTTCTTTACACTCCTCCAAGTTCACCAATTCCAGCAAATGAGCATGTACAACAAGCCAAGGGGGCTTTTACTGCAAATCTAATTCATTTCTCTAGACAACTGTGAAATTTGCCATTGACATTAGTCATTACCCCAAGGCTAACGAAAAGATGATCTCAGTTAATAAATGATCCCTAACAAGGAGCGTGCTCGTTCTCTCTCCCATTGTGTTAATGTCAGGGGCAGCTGTTAGTGCCGAGCATCAGCGGAACAACACGGCTAGCTCCAACTGGGGCTCTGCTTCCTTCTCCAAGCTGCCGTTCCCCGAGAAAACCCAACATTACCCTCACCACGGCCCTGAAAACTGCCACTGATACTACACGGCAGCCTAGTATGAGGCTGGTAGGAACCAGCCTGGTTCTATGAACCTACCAGCCAGTAGATTCATAGGAACCTACAGGCTGGTTCATACAGGAGCCAAGCCACTCTAGATTCCAAGTACTACAGACACAAAATGATGGATAGAGGTAGAAAGGGACTAGTCGTGAAAAGGAAGTCATTGTTGGTACAGAGCCAAGAAGATCCATCAACGACTAGGGCAACCCTGTCCAAATATTCACGAATATTCACCATATTAATATTTTGCTATGTAAAGTCCAAGATGAGAGTTATCTGAAACTCAGGTAGAGTAAGAGCACCTTCTTCCCAACAGCAGAAAGACATAAACCCAACAATTCTCCATTCCTCCTGTTAGCTGTGTGGATAAGACTAGACAGCAAATTTAAAAAAATAAATAAAATGCATCAGTGTTAGCATTTGTCTATCCAGTCCTTTACTTGTGTCATATTTAACAACACCTTGTTACCACTGTACAGTGGAGGATCTGTGATGCTGTGGGCTTGTATAATTTCCAAAAGCTCTCGGCACATTGTTACAGCACCTGAATAAATACAATTCTGTTGGATTCTGTCAGAAAACCAACAGAATCCAGTGATCTTTGGACCAAGATCACTGGATCACTGGATCTTGGTCCAAAGCATTAACACAAAGTAATCAACCTCACCAGAGGAAGAATCAACCGGCCATGACAATCCACAGCATGCTTAGTAAGGGCTTCATCTGAGACGTCACAGCATTTTATAAAACTCGTTTTTGCTTTTTATTCACATTCCAATGCTTTAGGCTCATATTTGTTAAAGTAGGACCCAGGTGGAGGCAAACCTCTGGATCTGCCCTGTCATAAAGTTTTTATGAAACAATGAGGCCAACTGGACTGACACCAGGGACAAACTACGACGCCCAGAACTAAGGACATGAACAGTAAAGAAATGATCAAAACACAGACAAACGTTCCACCATCTACAGATTATGACATTTAGACAATCAACAAAATTATACTGGCAGTTTTAAAGTGATAATTTCTTTTATTAAAGGATGGACATTATCCAAACCAACCTGGTCCTTTATGAAAATATAGCTATCCGACTTTGCGTAGTTCATTAATTGGAATGAGCCTATTTTTTAGGTTTCACACTGAGGCCTGATTACTGTGTGTAGAGTTTCAAAAGTATCTAACAGACCCTGTCTAACAACATGAAGTAGGCTCTATCAGTTTGTAGAGAGGGTTCCAAAGCTGTTTCCAGTGAAACGTAGAGAGAGTTACTGTTCACAAACACAGGAAGCGTGGATGAGTGGAATACCTTCTGAGCCGAGGCCAACTGACCAAAATTACTCCAAAAGTGAATCAACAACTCATCCAGGATGTCCAGAAGTAACAACAACATCTCAAGGCCTCAGTTAGGGTCAATGTAAACTACAACGAGATTCTGGGCAACAGTGATGTCCATGATGGTAAAATCACTGCTGACCATTTCTGGCAAAAAACCAAATATAGTTTGAGGATTCCCCAAAACCTGACTGACGAGAAAAAAAGTGGAACATCTGGAAAAGTCTGGCTCATCCTGCATCTGGTTTTAAAACCAAGCCAGTCAGTTTGGTCGGTTGAGGCTCCTGCGGACAGGAACCAGGGGCGAAGGGTTAATATCAGAAACAGAAAACCCCACAAGAAGAACAAGACATGGAGCCCAGGAAGAGCAACAGCAGGAACCAGTGATGAACAATGGAGACCAGAGAGTTCATCTGCTGAGGAAAAGAAACGTTAGCGAGACAGAGATGAGGTGAGCTGAACAACAACCGATGAACTGAGAAGAGAGAAAAACCAATAACAACAAGGTCTGCTTTGGTCCTTCCAGGCGACTCGGCCATGCTGTGGGTCCGCCGCTCTCTGGTGCGGCGCGGCAGACTGCGGCGCCGTGTTTTATCCGCAGTGTGTGTTTGTCAGAGCTGATGTGTCTGGTGTGCAGAGCTACTGAAGTGCGAAGCGCCCGGGGCTTTGAGAATAAAGAGAGCCAGAGCCAGCGGCCGCCCAAGGCCTTTGTGCGCCCAGAACTGATGTCAGAGTAACTGGAGAGTTTGGCCAGGTGGATAAAATATGTATCGTGATGTAAGATTGAGTCAAAATGTCTTTGAAATGCTTTTCTCTGTGATTGATGGATTGATCTGGACTCTGAAAGTGGAACCAAGTGAAAACTGACCCGAGAGGGAGGAGAAAGCACCTGCAGACGCTCCCTGAACAAATCCAGCCAAAAATAATGAGAATAAAGCTTTGAATTCGTTTCATCAGATCAGACAGAGAGGTTTTATTTACCAGCTCCAGTCTGGAGCGGCAAGAAGCCCCGCGAGGCTCACTTCCACACGGAGAGCACTTAGGATGGAAAACGCACAGCGCTGCAATGTAAACACTTGTCTTCCTTCATATTAGATTTTCCATCATCTTCATCGCCCCTTCCTTCGGCGAGACGCACGTCTCACACTCCCCGCTTTCCAATTTGCAACGCCGCCGTTTCTCCAAGTACGTGTTCATTTATTGCAGTTATTACTGTGTCATGTCGGATAAATTGATAACATGACATCAGTTGTTTGCTGCCTTGTTGCGCCGGCGGTCTGATTACGAGGTCAAGGCGTTAAGAGGCGGGACGTTCCTCTGAACTATCCTGGACTAAATGCTGAAGGAGAAACCCTTTAGCTCATTAACTCTCAGATATACGCAGTTAAAACTCCTGGCTGTTATTTACTGAGATTTATTTTTGAACAAACCAAACTTAAACGCAAAGAGAGGATTGATCTCCTAGCTTCAGACTGTAACCATGGTAACACATGACCATCAAACAGTGAAGATTATTCTTCGCATTTTGGTTTTAAGTCAACTTAGCAGTTCCTTTAAATCTTAAAATATAAAGTTAATACATTTCAATTTATTGATGTTTTACTTCAATAAATGGTGCTAAAACTATTTTTTTTATTTGATGTTCCAGATTGGTTTGGCTTGCTAAGCTAACCTTTAGTTTAGCAAACCAAACCAAATTAAAGGTTGGTTTGGTTTGTCTCTTGGGCTGTCTCAGCACCCAGCTAGAAAGAAGTTTTCTTGCTAAATATTTTGCTTGATGCTAAATATTTACTTTATAAACTATGTATTTAACTTACTGTTAATTAAGATGACTATCTGCTTACAGTGAATGAAAACGTGAGATTTAAGACTAGAATTTGAATACATAAATGTGGACTTAATGTTAAAAACCTGCTTAAAGGTTGTTTTCAAAAGGTGCTTTTAATCTGATGAGCCTAATCAATAACTGAATTGGATATTCTCAAGAAGTGACGGTATCATGCTGAGGTGTTTCACCTCAAGATGAAAGGATTATGGAAGCAGCAGGAAAATTATCCTAAACCTTCTGGAATAACCAACAGACCATCACTAACATTCTACAATTACAGTAATTAATTGATGCACCAAAACTATTATTTAAACCCAAAAAAAAAAAGAAAACAGCTCAGATAAACCATCAACTTTCCTTCTGGCAGACGTTTTTCCTGAAGTCAGGAAGTCGTTACCATTGGAGACGAGTTTGGCTCTGGGATTCCCGCTAATGATGGTGAGGATGGTCAGAGTTGAAGAGGGAAACCGGGTCACTGAGGGTTCTGAATCGGGTCGTTTGGAGCAGTCAGTGACAGGGAGGAGAAGCTGTGGAGGTTCTGGAGAACGGCAGCATGCCTCCAGGTCCTAATTTATCCAGTTTGGATTTTCAGGCCACTTTAAGGGTTAACATGAACTCCTAATAAATGCAAAAAAATCAGAGAACATTGTGAAAATAAGTAACATATGGTGGATTAAAGGCGCCTTTGGCAACTCTTACATGAGCCTGTTTATTAAAACCTCCATAAATTTTATTATGATTGAACTTAAAAGTGAGAGGAGCGTGGTATGAAATGACCTCTGAAGAGTTAGTCTGGAAACGGAAGAAGAAACTTCACTGGAGTGGAAAACTTCAGTGTGTGTGAACAACGCAGACCATACCTGTAAGTGTGTGAGTGAATGATGCAGACCGTACCTCTAAGTGTGTGTGTGAATGATGCAGACCGTACCTCTAAGTGTGTGTGTGAATGATGCAGACCGTACCTCTAAGTGTGTGTGAACGAGCCCTGCTGTCTTTAGGGAAAACCTAAACTGTCAGAATCCCCATTATGTACTATCACCAAGTCAGACAGCAGCATGTTCAAAACCAATGTGTGTGATGGGTTGAGACAGAGCTGACAAGAGGCAGACCCCTCCCTCACCCCCTCTTCTCGATTTGAGTCACTTTGAAAACTTAGCGGCTCCACCTTTAGAGTCCTGTGGGGATGAATCAACCTTGTGCTCCTATCTGAACGGCACACCTAGAATTACAATGGAGCACATCAAGGGACGGCCAAGCCTGACTGACAAGCCCCCCCTCGACCCCCACCCCACCACACTATGAAAGCACAGGGCTTCTTCATTTGCATGATGGGGGGAGTTAATCGGGGTTCTCCAGTGCACCGTACTGATTGGGGGCGGGGGGTAACTGCAGCACCCTTCCCCAGGAGGACCGAGGCTGAAATCCTCTTAGGCTGGAAGACCTGAGCGTTCTCACCATTCCTCATGGGATGGGGGGGCTGACCTCCCTTCAACCACCTAACACCCTCACGATTAAAACAGCTTTAATTACCAAGAGATGATTGGCCCCGCCCCCCTTCCAGTTCCAGCTCATGCTACCATTTTTAGCCACCGTCTAGTTCAGCATCAGTCCATCAACATTGTCCCCTTGACTACATCTGTCCTCAGACTGCTCTGGACCACATGATCCCTCAGTCCTTTTGTTTCATTTACTCTGCTGGGGTCCACACACCTGACATCCGTCATACTAACTCTGAAAAACCTTGATAAATGTTCTGTGGTTATAGTACAATTTCTGTCATATTTCAGCGGTTTGCATATATTAATCAAAACCATGGTTAGGAGAGAGAACGTCTCTTTAAGCAAAGGTATAAGTCAGGAGATTGGTAGAAAAAAAAACAT
This sequence comes from Alfaro cultratus, assembly GCA_903066825.1. NCBI lineage: Eukaryota > Metazoa > Chordata > Actinopteri > Cyprinodontiformes > Poeciliidae > Alfaro > Alfaro cultratus. Next base: position 23,019 of record CAEFZX010012240.1, on the reverse strand, counting down.
TATTCAGACAGCAACAAGACTGCTGTTTGTAAAGTTATACAGTCAAAATTTAACAGGAATGATTTGGGTTATTTATCTTGTTATAAGAGAAAAAACAGGTTAATATTGCTAACTAAAAGTTTAAAGGCAAATATTGAATATTTACTTTCTAAATTACATATTTAGCTTAATAAGTAAATATTTAACTTACTAATAAAAATATTTAGCTCAAACTTAAGCTTGGGATTTTCAAAATAATGGTCTGTTTTAGATTACGTCACTGTAAATAAAGATCACACAACCTTCGTAGGGGTGTATATTTTTCCTCGCGTCTCCCGTTTCCCCCTCCTGCGCCGGCGTTTGAACCTCTGCTTCCCTGCAGACACCCAGGTACCTGAAGCATCGGGCAGCGTTTCCATTATTTCCACAAACTGTTATCAGAGAATTCCACAGAGGAGGGAGTGTTTGATTTATGTTTCCTTGGATAATAAAATACAGTATCACCAACATGTATAAAGCGCTCCCCAAGCGCCACCTCTGTCTCCTTGATTAATGCCGATTTAATTAGGCGGTGTGCTAATTAAGCAATAAGTAATGACAAGGTGCGCATTTATGCAAAGATAATGGAAACCCCTGAGAAGTCGCCCAATCGGATCATTTCTGGACAACAGTGAAATGAATATGTTTGACCATTGTTATGCTCCGCATTAACTACGTGTGATAATCATCATATGTGTTTACCCTAAATGAATTTAATTATCGGAACAGGCTCTAATAAATGCAGACAGAGGATTATGTTGGAGTAAATAGCAGCTGCGGATATCAGATGTATCAATAGTCAACATGGAGACATCTGAAGGAGTCATTAATCAAAACACACTCTACTGTCTCAACTTCCACAACCCAAGCCAAGCTGCAAAAATGACCAATTTCCTCCCAGTTTGCGTCAGCAGCAACGCTCGCCACCGCTTCCCTGATCACGCAGCCCAGCACCGATTTTCCTGCGAATATGCTTAGCCGCCGTTCCCTGGTGTCAAACGTCCCCATGTAGGGACTTCCTGATGTGTGTAAGACGAGCGGTATTTACACTGATTAATGGTCCCCGGCTTCAGGCAGGCCGCGGGCCCTCGCTCTCCAGACAGCAGTGACAAATAAATCTATCAATCATGAGGGGGATTTGGAGAGCGCGAGCCATCAGGCAGAGCTGCAGCCTAAACACTTTGCTGTAAACAAAACATGCGTTGTTAACGTACAGTTAACGCAGCACTTTGAGTTACGGCCGAACCGGCATGCTTTGCTTTGCTGATTATGCCCTTTACTTCATCTGGACATCACAAACTGGAATATAGAGGAGCATTAAAAATAACTGGATGATATCTGGTAAATCATTTCCTCATCTATCACGACCTTTAAAGAGATGCTGCCACTACCGTGCTTTATAGTTGGTTCAGTCGTCCTAGTCTGATCTCGACTCCTCCAAATGAACCTCTTGCTCAACTTAACCTGACAATATAAAACTTTTATCCAGAAGGCATTTGGTCTGCCTTGTGGGCAGCTGCAGGTTTCAGTTGAGTTGACCCTTTGTGACCTACAAAGGGTCAAAATCATAGATCATGAATAAAAACATAAACTCAGCCCCATTCATGTCTTCTATGCAACATATTTGGACACGTAGTCATTTACGGTCATATAAGATGATTAATGTCACATCAGTTGCTCATTTAGTTTGTTGAAGCGTCCCGGAAGACACTGAAAAAATTTCAGAGAAAATTTTCAAAATTAGTTATTCAACATCGAAAACAAGAGGTGGTAACACTACTGATAATATGCTAATGGGCTAACAGAGATAATTTGTATCTAACTTTGAAAACATTTAGCACACTTCACTAATTTACATGGCCATCTTGTAAACTTTCAGTTGAATGAAGTTCTGTGTTAAAGTTTTGATAATTGATTGTCAGGGAATCTTTAAGTTGTTATCCATGCTCTTATTCTAAAGGGGTGAAGGCCGTTTACACAGCAAATTATGATAATTCTGTACTCAGAATGTATCGCCGTAGAACGGTAAGCAGTTTTAAACTCTACTGATGTCTTGCGTGTTGTCTGACCAAAGCACTACCTTGGTTAATTTGGCCAAACTTAACCACAAAACTGAATGAGAGAAAAATCTGATCCAAAGAATCACATTCTGAATCACAAACTGTACAGAAAGGTGTGTAATGAATAATTTGACCTTGTTGAGGGCGATATAACATACCTGTCAAGTTTTGGATTTGAGAATACGGGAAATGTCACTGTCAGGGTGTAAGAGCTTTAACAGCTGAAGCTCTTACATTAGCTTTAGCCACTAAAGCTAATGTAAAGCTAATGGGGGGTAAAGCTAATGTGAGACCGGTGGATGGGGTTTAGAAATTGTAGTTCACTGGGCAAAACGGGAGACTTGACAGGTGTGAAACACACATTGGGTCATTGACATATGCTGAGTATCAACATGTTTGAAATTAGCACTTTAAAATTAGCTTCTAACATAATAATCCAAACAATCAGGTTGGTCTAGCGCTTTAGCGTTAGTGGTGGAAATAATGTTAGCTAGCTTTTTAACTATCAGTGCCCACCAATGTCATAAACCACTGCGAAAACAGACATTAACCTTGGAAGCTATTATGGCAAATTAAGTAATAAATGTAGGAAAAGCAGAGCAAGAGACATTAGAACTAGCTTTTTAGTGAAAATCTGCCTTCAAGTCATTATATGTAACTTTTGATTATAGTAATTCTGTCTTTGACTTACATAAGCAAAATTAGGTAATAAAGACCTTAATTAGTTTTGTCACATTAAACCAATTCTGCTTCAAATAAACAAAAACTAAAACAACACTGTTATCCCCAGCTGACTGTTTGGGCTTGTTAAGCTGTATTAATCCACCAGAACACATGTCTGAGTCTGAGCGTCGCTAAGTGAAGACATCAGCGGTCGTCCTCGGTCCTCGTGGAGCTGCAGTGTTAGTGGCTGCCTGCTGCAGAACAAGCCCCCGGTTGCTTTCAACCATCTGGAAACAAACACTGTGAACGCCAGACAGACGATGTGGATCTACAAATATGGCCGAGTTTAATAAATTGGATGGATGGATGAAACTGTAACAGTCTCAGCTGTACTAGAAATGATCTCTGGGATTACAAATTATCTTCTTATGCAAACCTGGAAAATTCATTAAATTCCAAACTTTTACTGACTTTTCCAGGCTATAAAGGAACACCTGATTGTATAATTAAGGGTTCTTCTGTAGCTCCGGTTCCTAACGGCCATTTTGAAAACACAGCAAGTCAGAATTTGTTTTTTGTGAAGAAATAATATTATTTTTCCCTCCGTCAGTGGATGTGAATCAGTAGCGGAGGGGACAGCTGAGTCGCCGTTCAGTCCCACCTGGAAGTCAGAGTAAGTAATGCTAAAGGAAAACCTAATAAGATCCTGCAGGAAGGTTGGGAAAATGATGATTATCTTTAATCACTAACCTGCCTCAAGTGGCGCCGCTGCATTATCCCACCACCTTCATTCCTTATAAAAATATCCATCACACACCAAGCCAGGCCGATGAAAAGGCGATGGGAGCGGAATGCCAATGGCCTCATTACTTGTCTCTGCACATTGTAACTGGAAATTGCTTCTTTCAGGTTTTGTTTGCTCAAGCAATTACAATAAACTCTCGGCTTGACACGTTGTTTGCACAGATGTAGGGCATTAATAAACATGAGCTTTAATCTGAATTATTGAACTGCTCAACGTAATTCCCCCAAAAAAAGGGAAAAAAATGGATTTGTAGCCCCAGATGAGTTGAGGGGACAGGAGGAGACGAGGACAGCGGGAATCCCTGGGATTTCTTCCCCCTGCTGGCGGATTTCATCCCCAGAATTCCTCTAATTAGATGTGGGAGCGGGAAGTGGAGGTTTTCCCAACGAATGACGACCGCGATGCAACAGATACTGCAGATCAATAAGCAAAACTGCATTGGAGTTTGACCCTAACATCGCTATAAAACGGTATCAGTAATGCAAGAGCCATATAAGCTAACATCCATCTGCTATTAGAGAGTCAGCCAATCAGCACCAATGGAAAAAAATGGAGCTCCTGGATTGGCTGTTCTGCAAACAGCAATTTTCTTTCGAATATTTTTGATATGAACTATGAAAAAATAATCTGGACTCCCACAGAACTATTGAAAATGTGAAACTGTGATGTAGATACTGATGCAAATTTGTAGGTTTTGGACCTTTACGTTTAAAATCCAAGGGAATCTGGATATAATTTCACAAAAGACAAGATTTTTCTAAGATTTTGAACATCAAATCTATTCTGCGTTTCAGCAAAAGCTGCTCGTCTTTTCCTTTCCATGAAATCTCCTCTATAAAAGCGCAAGGGAGCCGGCTTCCCAACCAGGTGGGGAATATCTACAAGAAGAATGCAGGAATAATTTTTTTTTTTCCTGGAGGAATCTTAAGATGTTCAAAAGGCATAGCAGAGGGTTGTGGGGGGGTTGGCCATTCTGGAGAATCAAAAAGACTATGTGGACTTTGATCACCTGCATCTCATTCAATGCTAAATTACTGCGCCAGTCGTCCGCTCCTCCACGTGGGAGCATGATGGAAGCTTATTATACTGTACACAGATGCAGGCGGTGGAATGAAAGAGGTCTTTTGTCGGTTCTTTGATTACAGTAAAGTCATTGTGGCTGCTAAAGCAGACTAGCAGTGAGTTCTGAGTGGAGGAAAGACTGACTAACCCGTCCTGAACCGCAGGTCACTGGGACGCTTCTCTCATTACTTGATTTGAAATACTGAGAGTACTTAAGGCTCGCCATGCTGAGCCCCGTCCCGCTTCCGGGAAGCATAAACTCCGTCATCGCAGGTTGTTCAAACAGCAAAGTTTGGTGCGCGAGCATCCACAGAATGCGTGTTTGTCTGCATGCGCATTAGCATATCAGTGTTTGCCCCAGAAGTTGCGGCAAAGCGGCCGTCCTCTCCTTGGAGAGCTGCTTGGCAAACACCTCGGAGTAAACAAGACAACCAGTGACAATATGCTAATGGGGGACATTCATTATCCCCTTCCCTCCAACAAGCTCCGCCTTGCAGGAGACGCTTCAGATCTGCAACATCTCCATCAGCATCCAACCCTCCTGCCGACGTCGCCTGATTAATATCTCATCAAGCAGCACTTTCTCCCTCCGAGCGGACCATCATTCATGCGCCCATCAGATGCCGTCGCTTCTTATGAGATTGCACCTTAAGGTGGGGGAGATAAAGTTATGTTGTGGAGATGGATGCGGCGACCAGTCAAGGAGATTAATTGTTGCAGAAGGCTGGACGGTTGTTGGAGTTTCTTTTTTTTCCCACTCGGTTTCAAGGTGTCCGGCTACAAGCCGCCGCAGCGCTCTTTGGGTCAATAAACAGCCGATGAACAAGTTGCAGGATAGAATTGCAATAAAGCTTCTGCTTAATTGAATTGGACAATGGATTGGCTTTATTAACTCTGCAAATATTTACTTTGCTGCCGGTGGCCTAAACTCATTACTCTCTTATGGATTTCCTCCTCCTCCACGTTTACTGCTGTGAGTTATTCACAAGGCTGCTTTGCATTGTTAACAATTATTTCCAGAAGCAACCCAACACCAAAGGAAGATCTCTTAATGATGCAGAGGGGCAGGGGGGAAACACACAGAGATATTGTGGAAGTAACCCGAGATGTATTGATTCACTAGCAGGGAAATAAAGAGCGGACGCTCATATGTAAACACAGACGTGTGACTAAGCTACTGCCCAGAGATGTTTGCACTTTACAAGCAAATTACCTGCAAAAATGTCAATAAAAATCAGATTTACATGAATACAAGTGCCAGAGTCACAATTCAGATGAGAAATCAGACTGTTTGCATTGAAACATTGAAGCAGCATTTAGAAACTACAGTCTAGATTCTGGTCTTGAGTTAAATCACAGTTTGTTGTCTTGGGTTTCTCCACCCGCTATGCTAACAGGAGGACTCACTCTCTAGAAAATGATTCCAGAAACATTTTGGTACCAGTTCCAGAACAAGACAATGTTTTACAGCAGTCAGTTTGATAATAAGACTGCTAGCTTCAGTCAATTTGGTTAGCCTTAACGTTAACCAAATTAGGCAAAATACAGTATATAGACAATCTGAATTTTTAATTTTCTCTCTAAGCTCAGACCAGTTTCAAAGGTCTAAACCAATCAAGACTGGACGACAATTTTTTACAACTTAGTCAATTTCACCTTCAATCCAGCAAAATAGGATGTTTTTAGAGACAAGTGTTGCAAGACATTTTGAAAAGAAGATTGCTTGTAAGTTTGGATAAATATCTACTCCACAAAATTTGTTGTAATTTTTGAAACACCTCCCTTCTTTTCTTTCTATTTTTAGAATTTAAAGTAATGATCAACATAAAAATGAAATTAATGGAAAATAAAGCAAAAAAAAAAAAAAACAGCTTTCAGCCAAATGAGAAAAAATATTAGTTTTAATGGAAATTTAATGCAATTATTTTTATTTTAAGAACTGCTACAATCTGCATTTGTTATGTTTATATTTAACAAAAAATTTGTTTGCTGTTTATGATTCTTAGACAAAGTTATTAGGATCCATTGGGGAAGTTTTAATGGTTGGAAAACCCTGGTCTCTGAGATAAAAATTAAAATTTAAGAAGTAAATTATGACTATGCATAGATGTGTTATTGAGAGTTTTACTTTATTGTGATATTAACTGTGTCTTTACGGGCAGCGTGTTTTTTCCCCCCATTCTGTCCCATCAATCCAAAAGCTTTTATTTTAAAATGAAATCCCTGAATTATTTTTATTTGATTCTTGCTTTAGATTTGGGCAGTATTTGCATTTTCAAATGGATAATAAGATTAATGTGTGTCTATTAGCTTGCTGTACCGTTGACACCCATCCACAGTTTACATTTGTTCCTCATGCACTTTGGTTCCGTTTTCCTGGAATTGAAAATCACAATGTGATACTTTAGTCACCATTTTCTGGACTGTAAATCAACTAATTTGCAAATATGTGAATTTTAACTTTTTATGACTAGTATAAAGAAGTCAGGACCAACATAGCAACTAATTATCAACAAAGTCAGGTCTTCTTCAGTAGTTCCAGCTGATTTAATCTCTGACGAAGATAAAAAATGTGGAATTGTTTGGATTTCCGGGAATTTCAGGAATGAAAAGTTAAGAACAATTCTTAATACTGATGAGATTGATGACGACTCAAATATATGTTGATACAAATGTTTCCTTTCTCTAATAAACACAGATTGGGTTTGGTAGTTCTGGTAGTTTCTGGTTCCAGGGTTTAGGGGGCGGTGACACTTTGATATTCAGTTGCAATGTCTACTAGAAGATAAAACCGATATTTACAGGTGCTTATTAACTGTATTCTTGGAGAAATTGAGTTCAACTAATGGCCCAGCCGTTGGAAACAGTCCAGTTGTTTTTGTGGCCCTTTGGGGAAAATAATTGCCCCGCTCTAATTTACAGAGAGGGCTGGTAATTAATAATGTGAAAGAGTCCAGAGGAGGAAAACAACAACAGCATGATGGTGTTCACCATATTCCAAAGAAGATTTCCAAGTTTTAAAACGTTTTGAGCTCCTGAGACACAACTCATAATTCAGAGCAGTAAGGTAATTTATTTCCCCAGGTTTTAATATGTTACAGATGAGCGCCCGTGTGTCTTTCTGCAGTCGGAGCGTCGCAACACAGAGGCCAGGTGTGTAGGGGAGCCCCCGCCACCGCATGCCTGTACCCCAATACCTGTGGTGCCTTTCATGGTTCAGGGCCCTCTAATTTCAGCGGAAAGTTGCACATATTTCATGGACACAGAAAGAGGACGACGGTGGAGGCAGAAGTAAGAGTTGGGGGTTGGTCCGGCTCAGGGGGGGGCTGATGATGGACTGTACCTCTCTTCCTTTGAGGCATTCCAGGCAGTCTACTTTACAACAGAAGCTTTCTGGATGATTTAGTTGAGCCACAGGCTGCTGTAGCTTCAGGTTGCCTTCGAATGCCTGGTTGATTGGGCCGAAGTTGGAAACCTACGTAAGGTTCACGGGACCCCAGATAAGACCGGCTGAAGACCTCCCTCACCCCAAGACTTCATACAGCATCAGCTCAGATTAAAGGAGGAGTCACACTGAGCTAGCTGAAAATGCTAAGTATAGCTGGAATCTAAAGTTCAACAACTTTCTCAGTTTAAAACAACTTGAAAACAATGGAGTACATCTTCACAACATACAGTTGTAGGTTTAGTTCCTGTTGTGTGGACTCATCCCACCAACAACCAAGGCAACTTTAAAATTTAGAGTCAAACTACTACTACTGCTAATTATCATAGAAAGATGTTCTTGTGCTTTCAAAAAGTCTGCCCAGATCATGATCCAAGCTCCTATGAACCAGCATTTCAGATTGTTGTAGTTGTGAATTTTTTATATCCAATTTGTTTCTTTGATGCACACACATTTTGTCCGCATCATCCATCAATTTGTACTTAGCCTAAATATGTCAGTACTAGCTTTATAGTGAACACATGCTTTTAAATTCTTCATTTTCACATTTAAATCATTCAGATGTGTGCTAAAGAAAGGTGAGCTGCCATGCCCTGGTCTGAATCATGAACAGCAACTAGTTCATGATGCCGTTTCTTTAAATTCAAATGAGGCCGCAGAGTGTTGCATCCACCGTTCAGCCATTTTTCAAGTCTCTGCGCGCAGATATCATCTAGCGGCGCAGAGACTTTTAATTCCCAAACTGATTTCAAAAAATGTCAACAACTCAGAACTTGCCCATCCAGTTAAACATGTTGGAGCCAGAAAATACTGCAACATAAATAAATACGTCTTTGTACATGGACTCAATGAAGTTAGCAAGCTAGCGCCAAGAACATTCATATGGACAAAAATGATGCTGAACTGTTGATTCAATAGTACTATTAAAAATGTGAAGTACGGTTCTGTCCTCATCCCACCAACACTTCTGCAGCAAATACTGTGACATAACAGTTCAGAAATGTGATAAGGAATAGATCAAACTGAATTGATTGATAAATATGACCCAAACAGAATATGAAGATATTTATGCAGCACTGACTCCTTCGTCTTTAGAATGGCTTTCCTAGTATACAACAAATGTATCTGAGGCCTAAAGAAGTGGACTTCACATGTCTCATTTCACAACAAATGATTTGGAGCACTCTAGAGCTTTAGTACCCATTGTTAGACCTTCCCACTACAAAGTTCTAAACATTTGTCTAATTACCATGTTGTGCTACAGATAAACTGGTCTTTACTAGAAAGTAAAACATATAAACTTGTTGACCTGAATACTATTTCTTCCTGTGATTTTTGCCTTAGTCTACATGGTGTATTTTTGTGAAATCCCAGAGCGAAGAGTAAAGTTTCTGCAAACACCAGGTTCAGGATTCAGGCACCAGCTCAAACACACACAGGTGGGCAGCTGATTGCTCAGAAACATCAATTAGGATAATGGTGTCACAGACCCAGGATATGGCCATTTGAATGAAGGAATATCAGAATTGGAAATCAGGTATTAATGGTCATCGCTCATGGAAATGAAGAACTAAAGCCTAAAATTACCAGAACCACTCCAAAACCTGTTCTAATGTATTGAAAATTACACGTTTCTTTATGATCCATTAATGCGACACCTGAAATAAACAAGCCATTTTGATGATTTTAAAATTAAATTGAAGTCAATAATTTGCCCATTTCAAAATTTCCCCGACTTGTTGGAAGCTTTTTCTTCACCAGCCATCTGTAAGGAGCTGAATCACTCAGAGAGAAGCGGCCATTAAAGCAGCCCATTTCCCCATGCTGGATAAAACCTGTTTTTCCATGCATCCCTCCCCAGGTGTGTTGCAGAGGGACCTGGAGTGTTGTCCCAGCTGTTTGGGTTGCCTCTCCTCAGGGCTCCAGCCATCCTGATCGATAGTCGTGGCCTGGAGGAGAGCAGACTGTGGCTGGACCTCTCGCTGGATGAGAAGCAGCATCCTGCCTCTCCAGAGGACCAAAGGACCAACAACACACGCACTGGAGAAGCTGAACCTTGACCCCTGACATCTGGCCTGTGACCCGTCTGTCTGATGGCCTATCGATTATGTCTGGCCTCGCCTTGGTGATTTCTCCCTCTAATTACTTTATGTTTTGTGTGCAGGCCTCAAAACCAGCAAAATTTCAATTTAAATGTTAGAAGCAGAAAGACAGAATTTAGCATCATTTCATCTTCTGACCATTAAGGAACCTGGCTAGAGATCAGAAATCCCACCTATCACTGCTGCAGCTCCTTTACACATTATTAATAAAGCAAATAAACAAAGCTGGAAAGGAAACTGCACAATTTTTTATCAGTTTAAATCAACATGTTTTATCAAATGTGCGTTTACTATTTGGTCAAATAAAAGGTTCTGATCCCCACTTTGAATAACTAGATGATAAAAACTCACAGGGACATTCATAAAACTGCTACATTCTGAAGGTCGGCAAATCCAACTTCTCCATTTAGTTTAAATGCAAAGGAAGACCTGATCTGAAGATTTCACTGCATCAGATTTTCCAACAAAAGCACTTTTTAGGCTAGAGGATTATGCTAAACAAATATCTCCTGAAAGGTGGTGGTGCTAACAAAATGTTAGAAAAAGAAACACAGAATGAAAAACAAAAACTGATTATTACAATCTGTAGATTAAAAAACATTCACGGAAATGGTTCTGATCTTTAATTTAAAACATGAATCAAAATTAAAATGTGGTTTTTATATTTAATTACGAACAAATTTCTCAAATATCAGAATTTTCTTGGGGTCAAATACACTGAATTAAAAAATGCCACCTGATGAAAGCTGGTTGTAATTTTGCATCATGCATCTTAAAAGCAGGTAAGCCAGAGTGCTCCAACATTGATGTACATTTCACCTATGGTTAAATCCATGTGATTTCTAAAGACCAGCACTTTGTGTGACCCATAAATTATGCAAATTAAATACCGTCTGCTGAAAGCAGGTCCTAGTTTTGAAGCTGGAGACGAAACGATAAGGGAACTATCCAAACTCAGGAAAATACTGGATTATAACAGAGATCCACCAAAGTGTTTGTGTAAAACCAAGTGCATGCAAACAAAACTGACACAATCAGGCAGATATTTTTGATAAAATGAAGTGCAAGAATTTAGGGGAAGGTCTGCCCCATAATTATGTAGATTACAGTAATGCTAACAGTTGGGTATATGTGTATTTCTCCTCTTTTCATCAGCAAATACTTTTATGCCAACAAAAAACATGTATGCTATTCTGAAAAATATAGACAAAGTTTCTTTGAGTAAAACAAATTTCAAAGAACTTTGCATGACTCTCTCTAAAAATCAGTATTAAAGAAGACGTTATTGTTAAACCAGGACTGGTTCAGGTATATTTTTCTCCTATCTTAGTTTGGTAGAGTCTCCAGTTGCGACACCATTTCACTTCTCAGCAGTGAGGATCTCCTCCTAATGAAGCCTTTTTCAATTTTTCAGAGTATTTCTGGCCTCGCTCCAGTTTCTCTCAGATGGCGACCAGATGTCGAGACGTATCTGTAAAGACTCCCAACACTCCACTGTTTTATAAAATCCTCTCTTAAGCTCCATCTAATGTCTATTTTCCTCCTTCGGCTGAGAGGAAATATTATTTGCCGAGCGCGGGGCTGCGCTTGTTGGCAAAATAGTTCAAACATGCGATTCCTGCTTCCCTCATTAGGCCACTGAATTTAAGCTGATGACAAGTTGGTGGCGAGTGTAAAGAGGCAGGAGCTGCTTGCCAACAGAAGCAACTGTGTTACTAAGAGGTTTACCAAGCAAGAAACAGTCTTGAAATATTTATAGGATTTTGACTTGGATCCCTCCCCGAGGACTGAGCATCGAAAACCTGCAATCTGTGGATCGCCAAAGGCAAACTGACGGTGGAGGTCAAGCCTATAGGTTTTTCTTTACATGAAAACAACTCGTAAAAGCCAAAGAGACAGACGAGGGGAGACAATAATGTATTCTGCACCCAGAAGCAGGATTTTGAGAGGAGTATAGATTTCTTTTTTACTATTATTATCCTTTTTTTTTTCCTTTTACAACCACTCAGTTTTTGTTGTTACAGGCATCTCCTCTCATTTTCCAAGGATCAAAAATCCATTTTGGACCTTCCATTCAATATTAAATCTGGCAGGTATTTGGATGCACAACAAACTCAATTTACCGAGGCGATTTTGAGATCTTTTGTCGATGATGGACAACAAAGATCCCCTCTTTCATTTTTAATGTGACTGCAACAGGTCTGGTTGCATCAACTTGTCTTTAAGGTACTGAAGGAAACAAAGAGCATGTTGAAAGCTGTTTTAAGCCTGTTCCGCTACATATTGTGAATAGTGAATTTACCATCTGCAAATTATGCATAAATTCTCAAAAACATGTCGGGCAGGTAATTTCTGTATTTGGAGCAAAAAAACAAACAAAAAATGTTTTTAATTCTTTGTTGTTTTCATTTAAACTAAAAAAATCTAAGTTTGTTTGCATGGTTCATTATTTGGTTTTTCTGTTTCAATACAAAATCGAAAAAATAAAATAACTGTTGTGTTTTTTCAGTTTTTACAACCTAAATGACATTAAAAAATATGTAAAATCAAACTACATAAAAATGCAGTTTGATTTTTGCTTCGGCTAGGTAAGTCCAAAATGACATGGTTGTTAGTATGTGGCAATACCAGAAATAATGGAGTGTTTGTTCATGTTAAGATCATCAGATTTATGACATAATTTTCACTCCCAAATGGAGATCTAACAAAATCTAAAGCTTGTCTTATCTAAAGCCTTTTAGTTTAGTTTTAAAAGAAAAAAAAATACCCAGATTTTTTATTTATTTTTATTTTGGGCATTTTATTTTGAAACAGATGAAGAATATATATATTCAAACTATTATGTGTTTTTTCAGAGGAATTTTAGTCAGCTGGCAGCTGAAGAGTCGCATTCAAGACATTAGTTACTTCATAAAAAATGAGAGAATGGCTCTGTGTACATTCAGGCAGTTTGGACAAACTAAACAGAAAATACTAGTTTCCACTGTTCGCATTAATGCATACTTCAGTATGTATGATGTTTGAACTATTAAAATCAGGAGTTACGAGTGTTTCTAGACAGAATCTCAAGTATTTGTGAATTTTAGCTATCCATGGGCGGCTGTGGTGCCAAACCCCCTTCGATCCCCTTGGTACGGCTTTTATTTAACAAATAATTACATCCATGACACTGAAACACTTTGGAATCTTTCCACTTGAATAAGTCAAACCTATCCTGCTTAATATTAAATGTAGCATTACTTATAATAAATTATTGTTATCTGTATCTATATTTCTGTGGAGGAACAAAGCAAATACAGCTGGAGAGGAAATACCACAACTGCCAGAAGTTTAGAGGTTTAAATTGTTGCTTTTATCAAATGACAGAGACAGTATGAGAAGATCAGACCCAGTGGTCCTGCTGTGAGACAAAACAATCAACCGCTCACAAAAACCAGAACCAAGCTCTCCTGGAAATAAACTGTTCAAAGATCAGTTTTGCTCAAATCAACAACTGCAAACAATCCAAGATTTTACTCTGTTCAGGATTCTCGCACGATGAAAGAGATCATGTATAACAAACTCCTCTTAATCATGTTGTTGATGGGGAAAAATCCCACAAGTCTGTCAAGTCTCTAATCTGTTGGACATCCAATACCTCAACATTAGCACACTAGCATTAGTTCTGTGGAGCAACCGGCTCAGGCAGGAATTTGTTTGCTAAGAGCCAACGAAGTATGAAATAAGTGGGCCAAACAGCTTCCATAAACCCACGCAACAACTTTGACATACATTTTGAAGATGTGTGGTGCCTATTGACAAGGGGAGGGGAATGTTTGGGGATAGCTGGCCCGCTAGCTTTGGTTTTAGTGCAACTGTAAACAGGATTAGCATTGGCAGGTATCACGCCATGAGCAAAAGCATCCGGTGGGAACAGTAGGATGCAAATAGTGGCTAATGAATTCGGCTGCTGTTTGGACCGAGGGAAGGAGATGAACACAGGGACGACTGAATGGGCAGGAGATTGATTAGTCTGGAAGAAGTCCAGCGGGTCAGTTTTTAATGGTTTATGGAGGATTTCCACTGTGCCTGAGCGCGGCACAACACTCCGTCTTGTGCTTTGTCTTAGGTTAACAGAGCAGCAGTCCATCCACTGTATCCCCATCAAGATCAGAGGGTGCTGCATCAAGCTGTCCGCATTAAAGACAGGCTTTTATTGGGCTGACTAAATCTGTCCCATACACAGAGACGAACAATGAGGCTGGGAGAAAAATTAACGCCACCTGGCAGTTTGAAAGAGGGACAGCCGTTTGCTGCTGTAATCCATTCAGGGTAATCACCTGGGGGCTGCAGGAGAGGCTGCTGCCTTTCTCTCCCTAAACGCCATTCAGCGGCGACACGGTGATGAAGAGCAGGGTGCGGAGGGAGAAGTGCCTTGTTCAGGGATCAGCATGTTTTCACAACCATTGTTCCTTCAGATGTCACTTAACTTTCTACTGTCTGCTCTCATCAAGCTGGAATATCTCAACAAAGTATTTGAAGGTTCCCACGAGCATTTTCTCTCTTCTATGTATAAATTCAGTAATTTTCCAAAGTCTGACTTCTAAATTACAAAAAAAACTTCATTTTGGTTTAGGCTTCAAATCTGGAATCCTTAAAATAGATGATGAATGACCCTGAAATAAATTCCATGCTTTTCCAAACTTTTCCAACCCTGATATTTGGCATCACCTTTCAGGAGGAGAGACGATCTAAATCGCACGTCTGTGGGGAGGAGATCGAAAGCAATTACCATTAGAAGGTGCCTATCGTTAGCCGAGTGCATCCTCCCCCTCCCCAAACTCTCTGCACATGCAATTTAACCGTCGGATCAATAGCCAAAGGCAGTTAGCCGCCTTGCAACTCACTTCAGCTCACCTCGCAGGACGAGCTCCGGCACCGGCACAACTTGCAAATGTCAAAATGTTCCAGCGCACCGAGAGAAATTGTTCCTCTGAAACATTATTGACACACTTTAACCCACATTTCCACCCTGCACAGAGAAGGAAAGTCGATGCTCGTTTCTGGAGAGGTGATGCGGCAGATGTGAGGTGGGGAGGGGGCAGGTCAGAGGGGCAGGAGAAGGTCGAAGGATCACAGGTCAGGGATTGGCCCAAGGTCAAGGTGACAGCGGGGTGTCTGCGTGCACAGCGAGGCCTTCATCTCCGACATGGCCTTGGAGCGGATCGATACCATTAGAGAATCTGTCTGATCCATCATCCCTCCTGCTGCTTCCTCCTCCTCCTTCTCCCGCCTCCCTCTCTCTCTACTTCCCTTCTCTTCACCCCTATTTGCTTTTCAGAGGATTCATTTAATCATCTGTCGCCTCGTTTCCTTTCGTTTCCCTTCTGTCACTTAAGACGGAGCGGTCCTTGTCTTGATACTGACCCGTCCTCCGCCGCCGCCAAGCCGAACCCCTCTGACTATTGCGGGCCGGGCATGAAAAGCGAAACAGGAGATAACTAGGGCCCCACATATTGTTTGAACAGCATTTTATTAAGCCTCGCACTCTCTTTTAATATTTACATTGGTGCATCGGAGGCTTCAGGAACGCTTTAGGCAATTACACACATGACCAAGTCGATAGTCACAGAAACAGCAGAAAAAAGCCTTTATCACGCCGCCAGGAGAGTATTGCCAATTCCGCGGCCCAGCCGTTGATGTAGTTTGCATTTCAATTAAAAAAGGGCCGCGGTCCTAGTCCTTTATTCAAAGTCATTGTTGAGAGAGGGATCCACAAAGTGAAGCCAGAGGAGAGCGCTTTTGAGCATCAGCGTAATAATGCAGGAACATCCCACAAGCTGTTGCCAGGACTCAGAGAGCAGGCGACCGCGATTCCAACGTTCAGTCTACAGTCAGGGATTCCTGGAGAATCCATTCAGTTCTTTCTCCCAGGGACAACTATTATAGAGTTCACTGCTTCACCTGGTCAGCACATCTAATGTAGTCACCTGAGTTTTATACATGTTACAAATATTTTATTGTAAGTCTTCCTGTAATTTATAGAGATGAAGTTCATTTAGTCTGGGCACATTTTCCTCATTGTTGGGCTTTGGATTTTTTTGAATTATTTTAATGTTTGATGAGAAAATAGTTTCATTGTTTTTGATATAGTCAGTTTTGTTAGCTTGTTTCTTTGGTTTGGTTTGGTATTTGGCTGTTTGGTTGATTTGTTTCATGGGTTGCTTAGTTGACTGGCATGTTGAATGGGCAGTTTTTAGTTGGTTTCTTTCTTTGGTGGGTTGGACTGAAGTCATGGTTTAGTCATTGAGAACCATACTCTTTAAAGCAGTTGAAAAATATTAATATGGTGAGTTTTACTTTGGGATTGTTTAAAATCTCCATGTTAATCTGTTAGGTCCCTCCTCCATTTAACCATTTCTTCTCCAGTCTGCCCCAGCTAGAATCGTCTCCATTTGCAGATCCCGTTTTTTGGAACCATGCCCAGGCTGGGGTTGGAGTTGATGCAGACTGCATCCGTTGATTGGCCCATGAAATCTTTGACAAGATCAAAGTAGCTGGTGAGATGGCAAAATACAAATCAAAACCTTTTCGTCAGTTGTGGTGGAAGAGCGCAATTACGTCCACCATCAACTGGATGGGGCAACTTGCAAAGAACAAATATGCCGAGAGATTTTGAAAAAACAAGGGTACATGTCATCGAAGCATGACCACAGCTCCTGCTCTCTCATGGCCAATGGAGACGTTCACAGCCCGGCCAGAACCAAACCAGTCATTAACCTGCCGGTGGGAGACTTGACAATGGAGAAGAGTCTCTAGAGAATTCTTTCCTCTTGAAAGGAATCAATACCCCAAAAAATACACTTTACTTCACATCTACAGCAACACAGTCCTTTGATTACAACCAAAGGACTGTTTGGTTGTAATCAACCAAACAAAGAATAAGACGTACCGAAAAATCGGGGGCCAAAAAACACCCAGGTAAACAAAAGCAACACTGGGGTTTTGGCAATCAGGGGATTCTAATAAGGTTGAGCAAGGAAGTGAGCTTCTCTTTGAAGTGATCCGAGTCCTATCTGAGGACCCCCCGGTGGTCTCGCCTGCTCAGCCGCCATCACCAACAGACAGGCGAGCTGGCAAGAGCCTGCATGCTTGGAGGATCATAGGTGGCTTTGATAATCACTCCCATGCTCCTAAAACAAATGCAATTACTAAGTTAATTGTGTTCAAAGTGGAGGCAGGCGGCGGGAAGGAGAAGTCAGCAATCATGGCTGTGCTGACGGTGCAGCGAGCGCAGAGAATAATGGATGCATGCCGGGGTGGGGGTCGTGATTGCACAAAGGGGGGCTCTGAGGAAGAAAGGGAGTGTAGAGGGTTGATGGCCCGGGAGTATGGCTGACATGGCGCTGAGGGATGCGCCGGTGAGCGCCACCGGGCTTGACCTGCCATTTATCAGAGGATAAACAGAGGGTCACCTGACTGAGATCGCCGCCACACGATTGGTCGGCGGTGCTGTTTAGTATGCAGGTGCCACCGCTCAGCCGGCACTCACCATGCACACACCACGTCTGCTCCATCACAATGAATTATTGGTCAGAGCGATGATCAATTGGAAGCGGCTGCATCCTGAACTGAGGTCCGGCGTGTTGTTCACAAGCGAGGATAAAGTTGAGTATTTCCAACCCGGGGGTTCACTTTTCTTTCTGCTTCTTTTGAGTTTCTGCTCCAGAGATGGGGAAGGGGTGACAACAGATGTGCTCCCTCCTTCAGAGAAGCTGCTTGTTTGATGGTGACAGTGGAGCGTGTCATGTTGCCTGAGGTGCTAACAGTAAATATTACAATACCACAAGATGCTCACTGCAAACACCATTTCTTGCTCTCTGCCAGTCAATTTCTTCTTTTTCTGCCCCTGTGGTGCTGCATCCACACAAACATACAGCATCTATACAGACTGAAGAGGCCTTAGCAGACATGAAATTCAACCGTAAGCCTCTTTCAGCCACATTAGGATCAAGTTAGGTCAAAAAAAGTAAATCAGGGGAAAAAATGGCACTTCTTGCGGCATAATAGGCGAGCTCTGGATTCACAGGATTGCATTTGGCTTCCCGCGGTGCCGGGGTGTCTTTGGCTCGCTCAGTCATTTCAGACAGAGCAGCGGTGCAGTCCCACCCTGGGCGCCGTGCAGATGGGCTCATGTGTGGAGAAATGAGCCGCGAGCAATCATTCTCATCTCTAGACCCCCCTTATCCCAACACCCACCCCCCATCCTTCTCCCTGCTTTCTGTTTACCTCTCATCTGCCCCTTCATCTTCCCTACCTCTCATTATCTCCCCTCTGCGCATCTTTTCATCCATCTCTCCTCCCCATGTTTCCCCTCTGTCCCCCTCCCCACCCCAGTGGCTGTGTCCTGGGGCTGCCGAAGCACGCCTGCTCCACGGGAGGCCCGACCAAACAAGCTCACCGAGATGCAGCGCCGCATCTCAGGCCTGCGCTACCGGAAAATCTGCCCGTTCACGCTCTGCCGTGTAGTCAGACACGCTAATGGAGGCCGAGTGGCAGAGGACTGGGCAGCCCCGGCTTTGTTTGCTTCTGTCTTTCATGCTGGCAGCCAAAGCTTTGATTTATTTTTTTATTCAGTGAGAAAGTACTAAATTGTTTGATTGTTTTGTTGATATATTGCTTAGTAAGTTTAGTTAGCTTGTTTCATTGGTTAGTTGGTTATTTTGCTGGTTTGTTGGCTGATTTGTTTCATGGGTTGCTAAGTTGCTTGGTTGGTTTGTTTGTTAGTATATTGGTGAGTTGGTTAGTTTCTTTCTTCGGTTGGTCTGGTAGTTGGTTGATTTGTTGAAGGGCCAGTGGTTGATCTGGTTGGTTGGTTGGTTTGCCTCCGTCTTTCATGCTAGCAACCAAAGCACCGAACACAGCATTATTGACCCTCCACTGTACCTTACTGTAGCCACTAATGTACTTTCCCACATATTTCTGCTTTGTTTATTGCCGAGGAGCTCAGAGTTAGCTCCATTTACCCACACTGACTCAAATGCACTCACACCCTTCACAATTACTGCCACCCCTGGTAAATTTTAGAGCATATTTCTACTCTCAATTTTTTTTTTTTTTTTTTTTTTTTTTAGAGAGGTCCACGTTAATTTGAGCCCATTTATTAATGGCAGAAGTCATTTAGCAATAATTGGCCCACAGCATCAAAGATCCTCCACTGCACCTTACAGAAAGTTCTTTTCCAGATATTTCTTTGCTTTTCGGCAGATTCAATCCCAGTGTTTGTTACAGAAAATCTCAATTGTTTCATTTGACAACTTCTAGAGTAGTTGGCAAAAAAGTCACAAAAAACATTTAAACAATTTGACTTTTATACAAAAAGGAACAAAAATATTTCTATTCTAATTCCCCCACAGCAGGACAGATTGCAAAAACTGGATGTCTGTGACTGAAGACATGCATTAGCAGAGCTAAAAGAAGCTAGTGGTTAACTGCGAGGTCCAAGCAGCTTGAGGACAGAGTCAGAGGACAAAGCCTTCATATTCAGAAAACCACCTAAACATCATCCTCAGGTGGAAAATTAACTCCAGGGTGTACCAAATTATTTGAACCACATTTTTTCCTTCCACTCAATTTTACAGTTCACTCTTGTAAAAAAGGTTTTTAATCTCAAGGAGTTTTGTGTCCTGGTTAAATAAAGGTTCATGATCCAGTAACACGTCTGGATATTTCAGACTAACTTGGCGTTTTATGAACTCTGTAATAAATCTATACAAGTTTTACTTTTTAAATCAAATTACTGACATGAAGGAACTTTTCACTGATATTGTGACTTCTAGAGATGTTCCTGTATATTTTGTGTCCTTCCACTTAAACAGCCCCTGTTCCCCTGACTTTACCCTATCTGGAAAATTCAATAGACTAACCTTAAGAATTTAATTGATGCAGCCAATGGGATCAGACAGGGCCAGGCAGCGCAGGCCGGGGAGTGCTGATTAGCAGCGGGGGTAATTGTTCATTGATTGATACATCTCCTCACACCTAGCCAGAACCACAGACTGGGAATTCTCCGTTTCGTGTTCTGAACCTGTGGCTTTGCCGACCTGAACGTCATCTCCGGCTCTCCGGATTCTGCTAACCGGCGTTTTCTATTTCCAGAAACAAGAGCAGAAGAGATAAAAGGCTGCAGATTAAAAGCATTGCCAAGAGGCCTGGGGGGAACACAATACATGTTGGGTTGAGCAAACACCAACAATCTCTCCATTATCTCCTCCTTCCTACAAGACATGACCCTCGAGATTGTACTGGGTGACCGGCCACTCATTACTGGGGAAACTGGCCATCAGGAGGAAACCAGTCATTCCCCATTATGTCACCGGGCTGCAAACCTTCCAACACGTCGACCTTTCAGCATGTCAGATGCCGAGCTCTCTGACTGGCTTTGAACGCCTCTCAGAAACCTGAACCAATTCTGGAAGCGTGAGGTGAGAACAGCCGGAGCTTTCTGCACCATGATGGCGACCAAGGCTACAGGCTATCGACTGCAGCACACATTAACAGCAGAGAGCCCTGGCTGAAGTTTCGTCTAATTGATTGGAGTTTTCATCAAGGCTTGAGGAGTCCAGAGCAAGGCCGGCTCTCAAACGCTCCCACTAACCGCAGCACACGCTGGAATGTTAACGAGCACGGCCGAGACGGAGAGCATTCATGTTTAAAACCAAACGCCATCAATAATCCAGCTTGACCCCAGGAATCCTGATGGTTCTTGCTTTTAAAGGCGTAAATAAGCCAGGGCCTGACACATACTTTAAAGGTACAGGGGCCCGAGCTTGGTTCAGTTGAGTCATACCGTCTTGTTCAGAGTTTCTCTGAAGGGTTTTAATCATAACTGAGAGAATGCTCGTCTTCAACTTGGGAAACTCGGGCCCCATCACCATAGATACCAACACGGTAAGTTTTTGTCAATGATTAAGTAGGATTTCTCACGGACATGAACACGGACACATGAAACTTGTTTCAAAACGACCATTCCTTGTCCATGTGGACGCAGCCTAAGCGAGAAAACACTTTGCAGATACGCCTGATTTCCACCAGGCTCAGTTTCAGGCCCTCCAGTTCTTCCATTCACAGTATGATCAGTAAAGATCATCACAAGACACACCTCTACGCAGACAATACACAGCTTTTGTTAGTTTTCTGTGGACATTCTGTTGATCCTTTTATATTTTATTTCTCTGTGTTAATGTGAACATTAGCATGATATGTTGGGGTGTAGCTTAGCTGTGTTTCATTTGCCTTTTAACCTAAATTTCCTTTTAGCAAGTTTGAGTTCTCTGTAGCCACTTTGTTGTCCCTTCAGAATTTCATATTTTACAGAAAATCTAAAACTGTTCAATAAATAGAATACAAATGCTCCTGTTTTATATTTTTACCTCAAACAATTTTTTCATGAAGTTCATCTTATATCAACTACAGCTAATATTTTAATGCTTTTGTAGTTTGATTTTAGATTAAACTTAAATTTTGTTGTTTAGCTGTGATTAATAAAGTTGCATACGCAGTGGTAACAGCAGCAACAGAGAACACATTCAACTGTTCCTCTTCATCTTCTTCATCAGCAGCTGTCAGTGAGGCCGGCGTTGACGACGAGCCCTGGGGAAGAGCTCTCCACGTTGAACTGGAACTGAACTCTCCTCACTAAGTTTGAATATTTCTCCTCTTCTCTCCAGCTGAGGCTGAGAGCAGCGAGCGGAGCATTTTCAGATGAAGGTATCCCTCAGAGATATTTAAACTCCCCGTGTGCCGGCGCTGCCGCGGGGAGTGAGGATGGGCTGGTTATTAATGCATTATTTACACTCACTTCCTGCTGTCTTCTGTTGTGGCTTAGCTTGATTAAAGGAGAGATGTTGCAAAGGAGGCACTTTTTACACACGGAAGCAGTTAGAGCTTTTATATTGTTCTTTTGGAAGTTTTGCACACTCAGGTTCTGCCTAAGACGCGTTTAGAAAGACAGCTAACACTGAGTCATCTAACATGAGTAAGCCCCACCCCGTCCCTAAAATCGGGCATTACAGACCCTCATATTAATTAAATAAATGTTTCATCAATGATGATTATTTTCTGGATTCAGTAAATCACTACACAAATATGATAACTACCAATTTAGAGCCATGAAGTTTGACGCGTGCTTAACTGGGAATGGAATTGGTGAGTTGTGAATAAAATGTTTTGTTTTAGCATGCTAGTTTTTGCAGCTAATGCTAGCTGGTTTGGGCTGGCATTTGAAGCGAATCATAACATGGTTCAGCTTTTCTAGAACTTACATTACATTGAGTTTAACTTGGTAGGATAAATGCAAAAGCCTCCATTTTGTCTTTCGACAGATATTGAAGTGTAGTTTATGCTGTATGAAATTCATATTGCACTAAAATCTGAGGAAAACTGCATTTTGAATTACTGGTGATAAAATGATGTGAATATTCATGCGTAGATAGTTGGACAAATAAAATAATGGGCTCTCTTAATGAGAGTCTTCCAGAAGACCATCTTCTTTGCGTTTTCAACAAATTGTGCACATTAGCCTTGAACGTTAACTGTATTATTTGTGGTGTTCATTTTAGTTTTTCCAAATAAATAATTAGAACAAACATTATTCTTTGCGTTTTTATAAAAAAAACATTAAATTACCTTAAAATAAATTCAAGCGTTTGTTACTTCAAGCTGCTTTCTTTAGCTTTTAAGCTAGCTCTCCATCAGAAGATCAGCTAGCTGGTGGTGCAGTTTACCTTGAGCTAGCTATGCTGCTGGAGGACAAACTGATCACGCTCGCTGCTGTTTCTCTTAATATTCTCCATTTGTGCATGAAATCGATGTCGTAAACTTTAA
>CAEFZX010012238.1:0-12148 GCA_903066825.1 Alfaro cultratus | reverse complement strand
CAAAGTATTTTTTTTATTTAAAAAAATAAAAAATTTTTAAAAAAAAAAAAAAAAAAAAAAAAAAAAAAAAAAAAAAAAAGAAAAGAAAGAGGAGTGGATGAAGACTTTTTCACAGAACTGTAACATATCACTGGTCACCTGTGGAAGTAATGTCAACTGATTATTACATTCTTCATGCACAGTGAGAAGCCTATGAACCTGGGCTACTGAGGGTTTAGGCTGATTCCTATCAGTGACAGTGACTGCTGCATGAAGCTTTGACGGCAGCTAGATGAAAAGATGAACAGGGATCAGGGACAGAGAGAGAGAGAGAGATGAAAGGCAGTCACCTGGGGTCCTTCTCTGGCTTCATAGAAGTCACCAACCCTTATCTTTGCACTGAAGCTAAAATTATCACGCATGATGCCACTTATTCCATTTCTGGATAGATACTAAAGAAGAGAAAATAATAATGCCGTTGGTTTAGGCAGGGAGAAAAAAAAAAAACGAAATTAGCGACATTGAAAAGCATCTTGGAGGCACTAGACTGAAGGAAGACTACGGCAACAGTGCGTCTGTGCAGTGCTACTAATCATTATAAAAGCAAGGGGACAAAAAAAAGAGCAAAAGCTCTCAGGAGAGAAAAATGGATCTGACCTTGGGATGCACAATTCTGGCCCCTTTCTATTTATCTGTGGCATTGCTAGTCTTTTACTGCCAGCTGAATGACTAGAAGTGAGCGAATGTTACTGCGTAGACATTTTTTTTTGTCAGCACCATACTCTGAGGCAGTTTGGACGACTGCTATGCTTGAAATTTCAATGAAGCAAACACAGAAGAGTAGACACAATTGAATACTGAGCAAATGGAGCAAAATTGTGCATCCCCCGAAACTAAGCATTAATCATTTCGGCGGCATGGAGAGGTGAATAAATTGGCACAAGAAGTGAATCTAAGAGCACCGTCTCTCACTATTAGGGTTGTGGAAAGCGGGATGGGGGTGGAATTTGAGCTGAAGCAGAAGCAGAGGCAAAGTTCTCTAATACTGATACACAAACATTTCTGTGAGCAAGCTGAATATTCCGAAATGAATTTAAACATAGTCCCTTAAACCAATGAAACATGCTGTCAGCAATGACTGATATTATGTCTTGTTATGAATCGTTTTTTCATTGGTTTGCCCACAAATTTGCCGGTGCATCACTAATGAGACTAAATGCGGCACAGTGAGAGCAAGATACCTTCATCACATCTGGGTACTGTCTTAGTTTCTTGCCACAGGGAGCGTAGTAGGACACCTCACCCTGCGGGCGTCCACCCACCGACTTGATTCTTGTTTCTCTCCGCCACCTAGGAGTAAAAATAAAACAGGTGTTCATGCAGCTCGTTCTTCACACTGCACCGTGTATGAAAGCAGGACAATTTGAAGTGATTGCTAAATAAAACATATACTTCACTTATTTTCTGACTCTGAACTACTTGTACGTACCCCAACTCCAGAGGTACCATCAACTCCTTTTCATCCATCACCCTCTTCCTTTTGCCTAAACCTGTAGAGAGGTGGTGTGAACCGTCAGGGAAAACTCACATATGAAAAGAAGCCAGACTTTTGTTTTTACCACCATTACCAGCATTGTATGACACATTTGATCCAAATGTTACTACATGGGTATGTAAAAGCTAAATACTGAAACAGAAAGATATTTATGCAGAGGAGAATATCAAGCAGCTGAGAACAAAAAGCGCAGGTGAAATACTGTAAATGTGTTGCTTCCTGGCTAGTTACACCTTTGTCCTGTTTTATGTGATCTGCGTAATCTCTCTTTGAATGTGGGGGAAATAAACCTTGCTGCATTGCCAAGTAACTTGTCAGGACTCTTGGGCATGCCCCTACAGGATTTCAGAGCTGTGGTTGAGCCATGACAACAAACTGTCTCCTTCCTGTCTTGCAAAAAGGAACAAGCCCTCTTCATACTCACCTGAGTATAAAGGGAGTGTATTTCCTTTTAGGCAGCACACTTGGATTCTTTATGCATTTGATAGTATGTACGGAGCTGTTGTGGGAGCTGTGAAAAGTGTGACTGTACAGGGTTTTGTGCCCCATAAGGCCTTACGGTTAGGTTGAAAATAGCAAACAATATTCCAAAGGGAACAACTAGGCAACAGCTTTACACCCCTTGTTTACATAAAAATCTGGAAATTTTCCTTCCGTGTAAAATCGCACTAAGGATCAGTGGATCTCTCTAGAGTGAGGCTTTTTAAAGCTTTGCTTTTTCTTAAAATCTTAGAATCCCTCTGTGTCACTTTAAAAACACAAGTTGGACCTTCTATCATACAAAAATCATGTTTCACCAAAATAGGATGAGAGGAATTTATTAACTTATTTTTGTCTTAAAAGGTGAATGGTGTTCTTTATTTTTCATTAATTTTTTATAAAACTTAAGTGTACTTCTGTATTATTCTATTCCACATAACTTAAATTGATTGCATATTACAGCCTTAAGGCAAAAATACAACTACATGAGGAAAACTACATGTAATGATTAGCTTGAAGGCTAATTAGTGTTTATTTTCATAAGCATCTATTTTTTAACTAGAGGCTGCTTAGACTTTTTAAAAAAGGGTTTCTCAGCAGAAGTTATAAACAGTTAGCATCTTACCGATGTTAGGTACTTCTCATTACGTCTTCCTTTTAAACAATGCAAGTATACAAAAAGGTAGACTGAGCAGGGCCCAGGTAAAAGAGGATTTCGAATCAACAAATCAAACAACAAAAATGTTATCATGTCTTATGTAAACTCTTTTTATAATATATAAAACTTCATTTGCCATAGATTGTTGTTTAATTAGAAAACTGTTATTGTTGATGGACAATGACTGTTCATATGAAAAGCCTAAGAAAATTAAATAATTATCCCTCAAAAATATTCCTATTAAGTGCTTGAATGGTTTGGAATTATTGTGAGAAAGAGAGCCACTTCAGCCTCTAGGAACAAAACAACCAATGGTGTATCTGCAGCAGAAACATACCAACTCATCATAAACTCTCCACAAAACCCCTTCTAAAAAAATCTGAACTGTCCCTTCAAGTAAAAATGTTAAGACTGTTATCCCTCTACATTTTTGCTTGGAATTTCCTGGAGATACTTCTGTGACACTAAATAAACTTAAAGGTCAGCTTTTTGTCTGTCATGGGTTCCTTACATAAATACAAGTCAACTTCCTCAATACAAAACCCAAGTTTCTCACAAAACACAAACAAATGCTAAATATTATCACTATATTAAAAACATACATGCAGCACCAAAATAAACATTTTTGACGTGCTTCTTCCTTTTAAATATATAGTTGTATGATGTTGACCACCAGTACCTTTAAATCAGTCCTCACAAACTCTCTCTAACAAGGCATTGTAAGTGACAAAATGAAAAAACAATTCAAGGCTTTACCTAATGGAGAAGCTAGGCTGTAGGAAGAAGAGCCTGCAGCGCTGTGGTAGGCCAAGGCACTGGAGCTGGTGGCAACAGAGGGACTCTTGATGACCTGTAGGTTGAGAGGGGAGCAGCTGGTGGCGGTGTGGTTGGTTGAGGTGTTCAGTAGCTCTGGACCTTTGGTAAGCCTGCGAGGAGTCATCTCTTTTTTGGATGATCCAGAGGGCAGCAGCTTTAACTCCTTCACTTTCTTTCCTGAAATGTCGCTGTCAGAGTTGCTGTCAGACTCTGGAAATGGAACATGAGAATCAACAAAAAGGAAATTAGTTAACCACTATAGAGAATGGAAGGGAATAAAGAACTAGTGAATTTCAAGTTTGTTCTTAATTTTGATGAATTTGATGAATAGGAGAAAAAAAGGCTTTTCCTTTATTGGGCCTTCTGATCACCAATCATTGGCAGTCAAGGGAAAATCGGTGGACTTTAATTGACTTGTGCAGGGGTGGTTATTAAAAATGTTAATTCTTAGTTATGTTTAGGTTGTACGGAATGACAATCCCTACCTGAAAGACTATCATCAGAGTCCTCTTCATCCTCCTCTTCGAGGTCATCATCCTCATCATCATCGTCGTCGTCTCCTGAGTCGTCTGATTCCTTGTTGGCTGGAAGACCAGCTGTGGGGTTACAAGTTCCAGGGATTCCCACGCCGGGAATTCCAACCCCAGGGATACTAACTCCAGGAATCCCAACACCAGGTTCTCCTCCTCGAAACAAATCTACCAGAGACTGCACCAGATGATTCTGAGAGAAGCCCTTCCAGGCAGCTAAAGGGTCTGCTTGTCCCGGCGCTGGTGTCTGCCCTTTAACCTTGGGCGTCTTGCTTTTTCTAGATGTATGACCCGTGGCATGGGGTGAGGTAGTTGGAGGCTGCGATGGAGGACCAGCCTGGGCACTCGCTGGGGTCCTACTTGCCCCTGTGCTCAGATTGACAGGCATCGACCCAGCGTCTGAGTTGGGCTGGGGGGACCTGCCCTGAGAGGCAGCATCTTTGCGAGGTTTGGTGATGAGGGCCAAAGGTGTGTCCTGAGTGGTGCTTTGGATGACTCCATTTGGGTGATGAGGTTCGGGGAGACCCAGCAGGGCACTTGAAAGGAAGAGGTTGGAGTGATTGTTCTGGGGGAGAGTAGGCGGAACAGGTGGCAATGGCGGCGAAGACAGCGACGTCCTTTTTGGGGATTTGTTTGGCCCCTGCTGCTTCTTTTGCTCAGCTGGGAATGTCTGCCCTTGGGACATGAGAGTCTGAGAAGAAAAAAGGAGGTAGAGATCAAGGAAAGGCGAGGAGAAAGGGGGTGGGGGTGATGCAGAATGTAAGGAACAAAAAGAGGTTACAGAAAAAAAAATAGAAGAGAAACGGGACAAAGTGGAGCCACTCTAGCTGTCAGTTCGCATTGCTTTGGATTGTTTGAGCAGGTGACAAAACTACAATGCTGAACACTGGTACGGTTAACTGTGTCTAAGCCTCTTTTTGGGAAACAAACAGAACATAAAAGCAATAACCAAAGACATTGTTATCGACCAAGTTCGCAAAAAAAGACACTGTGCATCCTACTAAAACTCTAATTACTTGTCTGCGCATTTGAAAAGCCGAACATTCGTTATCATCCATTCGGATGGGCATGTTTGCCTTTTCTGTACTGATGACAAGTTTAGTTCAATCTGTGTTTAAGCAAAAGCAGGTTAGACTTTTATGCTGCACTTTCAACTGGATGTGATATGAAGTGAAACAAATCAATTTCACAGACCATGAAATACAGTAACAGTGCTAAAACCACAGGGGGAATTTAGCTCAGTGCAAACTTCTCTGCCTGCTGAAACAAAAAAGGAGAAGTGATTTTCACAAAATAAGAAGATCTCAATATGTTTATGCAATTCGTTATAGTCCTTTCATTTGGGAAAATTAAATCTTTTCATCTAAGGGCCAAAAAGTCCATCTTAAAAGAATTTCATCTGAACTAACTGCAAATAGCACTGCAAGAAGTGCAATACAGTGGAGATTAAACTAAAACCAATAACCCGTTTATCAACAGGCTATTCAAAAGCAAATGTGAGCAAAGTAAATCAGTCAAAATTTAATAATCAAAACAAGGAACACTATAACATTAAATTAATTATACAGCTTAATGACCCAATGATGAAAGGAGGTTTCAACATGTTTAGCTTGTAGCATCTTTAAATGCCTGCAAAGATGCTGTGATGGACACTTTAATTTACTCAAGTTAGATTTCTGAGAGGAAAACAACTGGACTTAACAAGCAGATTATAACTACCTAACAAACTGAACAAAATAACAATGTGAAGTTCCAGCAAGGTAGGCAGACATTAATGAAAATTCATTAGGCCATTTCAAATACTACATCATTCACGCATTCTGAAAATGTTCTCCCAAAAGCACAGAAATATTTCATTCAAAAAGACCAACTTCTTTCATAAATAACCCGGTCATCCAGCCAGCCAGCCATTTTGCTAATAGCTTTTCCACTCTACAGCCCACAATGCAACATGGTTCTAAAAATTCAAATAGACATGAAACTTTACAGCAAGGCTTCCTCTGATGTACAGTGCTGGCCACATTTATTGGCGTACCACTAAAGATGTTTAAAGTATATGTATCTTTGATTGTAGCAGCATAATATTACATGACTTTTAATATATATACAATTTATTTAGTGGGTGAACTCTCTTATTAAGAAATCATACTTTTTAACAGAATTACCATTGGTACACTACAATACCCCTTTCGGTGCTTTATATAGCTCCCTTTTAGTAATTGCCAATAATAATAATACTTTTGAAGGTTGGTGCTGATAGACAGAGGATTTGTGACCACTGTATTTTGCACATCCTTTATAGGGTGCTTCTTCCAGGTTTTCTATGGGACTTAGGGGGCTGAAAAGGCAATAAGGTTTGTTAACAATTTAACAATTAATTTGGCCACATGTGTTTGATTCTCATTATGACGAGAGACTAAATGATGACGCATTTTCTATTTACGGGTACAATCTACCAGCTTTTTTGTGAAACCCCCTAATATTTCAAAAGGTTTGACACTGTGAAGTCTTACAAGGTTCTCAGGGATTTTTAAAAAATAAGTTTCCACATGCTTATCTTTTCTTTCATGCCAAACCCACCTGGAGGGTTGTGGCAGGAAAATCTTAATCTTAGTCTTTTGCAACCACAGGATAAGATCCCAGCTAAAGTCCCAGACATCCTTATGTTTGTGATGGTTTAATAAAAAAGGGTTCTACCTGGCCTTTTAGATTTTTGTACTTGCTGTAACATCAATTGCCCATTTGGGATACAAATAAATCTGAATCCGAATCTCTGATCAACTTAAAACAGCGTAGATTAAAAAAAAATTCTTAGGAAAAATTACTTTACAGCAACTGTTTCAGGTGTCAATACTTTAGGGTCAGTAATTTTATAAATAAAAAAACTATATCTTACAATTACTTTTATCCGCTTTGAAATAAGTTGAATTTTTCAACTTCGTCTAATTTACACATCTTTAACAGAGAACACACTTTTAAAATGTTGTGAAACTGCAGTCACTTCTGTGACGATATAAAGACTTACTTTCTTCTTAGGCATGTATGTTCCCTTGTGAAAGTCTGTGAGCTGTTTGGGTTTTCTCTTGAAAAATGTAGTGACTGGCTAAAAGGTTTAACGAAGTGCAGGTCATCTGATAGTAATGATGAAGCCGGGAGATAATTATAGCTGCGGGTCTAACTGTATGCTCAGCTTTAGTGAATAATTTCATTATAGTCAATTTGCTGAGGATAACTTTGTTCACTAAAGCTGGATGTGCAGCTGTGATTCTCTAGATTGCTTCTCACAACATACAATGTGGTAACTGCTGTGTCTTTGTGTGAATATAGGGAGGGGAAAAAATGACATTCAACTGCAATCATCAGACAGGCCTACCTGTTTTAGTCTGAACTCGCTGATCTGTGCCAGTGAAGCCTCCAGCTGTTTTTTCTTGTTGGATTTGGTGGCACTGGGCACAGTGTGCCTTGGTGGCTTCAGCGACGACTTCTGCGGGCTCGTTAAAGACGAGGTCAAACCAAAAGGTTTTGGGGAGGTAGATGCCAGGAGGGTGGAGCGGGGTGGAGAGGGGACAGAGAGGGGCTTCGGGGAGGAGCAGAGGGAGAGAGGGAGGTGTTGGGGAGAGGAGGACGGCAGCAGTTTGGGAGGTTTGGGAGAGGCAGTGCTAGACAGTGCTCTTGGGGATGTGGTGAGAGCTATTGGGGAGGAGGCTGGTGACGGCTCCCGACGAGGCTGGGTGAGGAGTGCGAGAGGCTTAGGGTTGGCAGCCAGGCCAGTGGACTGAATCACACTGAAGTGTTGCTGCGGCTCTTCAGTCCGAGTCCTGGAGCTCTGCAGGCCCAGAGGCGAAGTTTGGGACAAGGTGGGCAGGGAGACAGAGCAGGGTAATGGCACAAGAGTTGGGGGGTTGGAGGGTACCTTCTTAGCTTGGTTGTCCTTTTTGACCTGGACCTCCCTAGAAAGTGACCTTTCACTCTTTCCAGTTCCAGTGCTTGTTAATAACACCTGAGGAGGACAATTATCAGAAAATTATTAGATCAAATGGGATGACAACTTAAGATAATATATATTTACAGTGTTGCTTTAAATAAAGATGGTAGACTGCACATTAACGTTTAGCCTTGATTGTTCTCGTTTCATCTTTACCTTTGCCTTCTTCTTTATCCGTTTCTCAGATTCTGAAAGTTCACTTTGCTTGTCATCTTCTTCATCGTCCTCCTCATCGTCATCATCATCCTCGTCTTCCTCTGCGAGGTCTTCCAGATCGCTGCTGAGAGAGCCGTCGCTCGAGCTGCCCGAGGACGTGCCTGATTCACTGTGACTTGCCAAAGAAGCCGCTGCTGGCTTCCTCCGAGACTTCTAAATGTAAAACAGTAAGAATCAGCCTCATCACATCATTAGATTTCTCTTTGAAGAGAAGACTTGATGTAAGCACTAACCTTCTCTTTAGGTTTTACAATCGTCTTTTCCACCAACTTTGATGGATTGTTCTCAGGGCTGCTACGGTGAATAGTAGACGGATCGGAATTTCTGGTCTGCTTTGTTGGTGCCTGAACGGGAGTCGGACTCGCAGAATAGCTCCCTGATTGTGTGATGGGAGGACAGACCCCGCTGCCATTCACTGCACCATTCACCCCTGCAAGCACAAAATCTGCCGCATTACTGATCAGCTTCATCTTTTCTGAGAACTTTGGCAACAAGGGGATAATTGAATATCTGGAACGAACTGAAGAATGGAATGAGGCTAATAAAAATATTGATTTATACATGTATCTCATCAAATGTGCTTGGCCGTACGAGGCACAAGCCCAACATGAGTGGTTTACATAATAAAAGATAAATTAAAAGATACTGTGAAATTAAAAGAGCACAAGAAACAGAGATTACGAGAGGGAACACGAGGGAAAGAGCCAGAGAAAGAAGTTAATAGAATGACTAAGTGAGCAGTGGAAGTCATTAAATCTATCTTGAAACAGGGAAAATCTCATCATAGGGCAAAGTGGATTTAGGTTGTGGAGGAAGACAGACTGTGGAAGAAGAGAGACAGATCAATGAAGGGGTCTTTAGCAAACCGCTGTACCTTTAGGCAGGTCGTGGCTATTCTTGCCAGGCGTCCTGACCTGAACAGGACTAGTGCTGTGATTGGGCTGAATGTGGGGGGCGAAGAAAGGAGGAAAGCCGATGAAAGAGGGGATAAAGGCAGCAGCTCCGCGTCCGTGGGCTTCAGCAGCTCGCCACCACTCTGAGAGGAGCAGAGGGTTAATTAGTGGTGTGATTTTATTTCCAAGAACTATTGTCAGGAATTCAAACCTTTTCTGCTTACCAGTCAGAGCTCCTAACTGTGGGTGGGCAGCCAGAGCAGCTGACATCCCAATTGACCCCAGGCCTCCGAACTCGGGCCTGCCCGCCCCGGCAGTGTAGAGGGCTCCAAAGGCAGGGTGGTTCACCAGAGGGAAGGCACTTGACAACGTGGAGCCAATGAAGGGCTGATCTCCTGCTCCTCCAAAGAGTCGGCCTTAGAGAGATGTAAACAAAGGAAGGCGATGTTTTAAAGAACTACCCTTACAGCAACAGGTGTGCATAATCGCTCAATGCTTTGACTACTTACAGTCAACAGACACAGAAAATATAAAACTCCTTTCATTTTGCACAATAAAATCACAAATCAAATATTCCAATCTTCTACTTAACACATTACAAGTGCTTTAACAATTGCCATAAGAATCACATTTCTTGTTGGCACTGATGTTATTTCTAAAAAATATTTTTTGTTGAAGCAGAAGCTTCAGTTTACCATTGTGAACATGTTGATTCTCATGTTCCATTTCTTACACTGTTTCATACAGAAAATGAACTTGGTTGCTATTTAAATTTTTCCATCCAAGAAATAGAAGTTTTAATACTGATCTACACTGAAGAGCCTTACAAAATCCCCTTGTCCACTTGTCAAATGTCTTGAATTTTATTTTCACAGAGAACTTTGTCCTCAAATTGACCATTTTAATGTCCTGAAGTAGGAATCGACAGGGTGAGAAGGCTAGGTTTAAACGTTTTTCGATGGCGTCACTGTTTTTGACATTACTAAAGAAATGACATATAGGATGACTGTTTTCTATTTATTTAAGAAAACATTGAGTTTTGTTGAACTGAAAACTTCACAAATTTTCAACTGCAAAACATACACATGCTTAATGCTTGCAAGTATATGATAAAGAATTCGCCTGTTTCGGTACAGATCTACTGCATTGCTGATGCATCTTTTGCTTAAAATCAGCATCACTATATGTTGCAAACCAAAAATTCCTGGACAACCTCAGAGGGAAAAAAAATGAACCATCTACCGTATATAAGGTGTAAAAAGCTAACCTCCTTCCATCCTTTTGGCATTCAATTCCAGCTCAGAAGAATACTTCATCAACATCATCATCGTCTAGCGTTTTTCTGAGCACAATCATTTCTGGCAGGGGCGACTGCCACGTATTACCTCCTCCCAGAGTCAGATGCAATTTGGTGTGAGCATATTTCATGCAAATTCAATTTCTATTCCAGAAAAGGAAAGCAAGCCTGTCTGATGCCTCTGCATAAGCCAGGTAATACACAAGTAAAAAAAAAAAAGAAAAAAAAAAGAAAAGAGAAAAGTGATGACTGTAGAAAAGGAAAGTGTTGTGTTCAATGCTGCAAATGAAAATGTCAAACTTCTATACACATGCACACATCACAGGAATGTAGAGCAAAGTGACACTGGAGCACAGCATTTCCTGATCTAATGCAGTCAAGCATATAATAACAGGGTCAGTTATAAATGCTCTATACAAAAGAAAAATCTAAAAATGAACATGGGCAGAATCTTGGGGTATTTTTAGGTGTGAACAAACTGTCTGTGGTTATGTGGCCTTGCCAGCATCCTGGTATGTGACATATGAGAGTGTAGCCCTTTGTGCTGGCTTCAAGGTCCTTCTCTGCCACGAGACAGCAAATTCTGCCTTCTGAAAGTCATTAGAATATGCTGAATATGTATATGTGCCCGCCTTGCCAGCGTCAGCTCGTGGATACGAAGATAAACGACTCCAACACAACTACCCCCCTAAAAAAGGGCCGGCCACAGCATTCACTTAAGCCTAGGGTGCCCACCTCTCCCCCCTCCACTGCACCCTTTTTTCATTCTAGGCAACACAAAGTGACATCTGCAAATGCCTTTTCAATATTAATGCAGGCTTCCAGAAGGCGAATAATTAAATCTAAAAATCTGAAGTGGGAGAGAGGCATGGGAAAGACATACCTTGGATTACCTACTCACTCTTCCTCACGCTGTGTCTCTCTGTTTCTCACTCTCACTCCCTCGCCCTGTTTTTCATTCCGCTTCAATCCTTCCTCCGCTCTGACAAACTGCACCGCCTGCTTTTTTTCATGTTTGGATGCTGCCGAAGGGGGATTAATTTGTTGTTTGTTGCAGTCAATCAAATTTCCACAGACAGATTTAAGTTAATTGCATCCGTGAGTTGATCCCATAAGGAGAGAGCGCTACAAGCGCTGATCAGCTTTTATTTATTCTCCAAGTGATATCCTCATCAATGACACATGCAAACAAAGTCAGTGCTCATTTTTTTGTGTGTTCTTCAGATTTTATTTCCTTAAGTGTTGCTGGCAAAACTGCAAAGAATCTTGAACCAATGTCTGTGATACACACTGCAGTAACTACAGATGTTTCCTGTTGCAAGTGAAAATGGTTCTCTTTACATAAGACAGAGTAGAAAGGAAAAAGAGGATGATTTCACCTTTTTTAAACAAACAGCCATAAATATGGTGGGTTGCAAAATTATTTATACTCTTTTGAGTTTTCTGTAGTTCTTCTTGTACCGTAGTGAGATCTTTAAAGCATGAAATATCATTCTATTGTCTCACCGTGCTTCAAACGTCACAGATTTTTCCCCTACTGGTCCGTCATATTTCTTGGTTCTTCATGACGTGATTTCTTCAGTAATGTTCTCTAACGAATCTCTGAGCACTCCACAGAACAGCTATATTGACTATTAATTAATTAGGTGACTTCTGAGTGGAAAACTTTGTGCATGATTAATAGCTGTTGTGTTGACAAATTTGCAACCTGAGAAGTAGGTTTCTTCAGCCCTTGCTGG
>CAEFZX010012232.1:0-19071 GCA_903066825.1 Alfaro cultratus | reverse complement strand
GTATATATTGCAATTCAAGGCACTTTGAATTGCCTTGTTGCTGAAAAAGTGCTATATAAATGAAACTACATTATCTTACCTATCTTAACTAGTTGTGTACCTTCAGACAAATAACTCTTAACGTTCTTCTCTAACATTTCACGGTGTCAGATAATTAAAACCATCTCTTCTGCTCTTTTAGGCTTTTCCTTCATTAACAGTGTCGAGTCTTGGTTCATCACTTTCTGTCTATTATTTTTTTGCTGGCACAGATTTTTTTTCTTTCTCATCTTCATTAAACTGATGCCGCAATTATGAGAGCAAAATTGCAGCATCAGTTCCATTACAGAAACATCCACTCCAAATCCAAACTTCCCTTTGCTAAATAATCCTTTGCTGTGGTGATTGTGATGAACCAGCTCACTGGACAGGTTCGCTAACAAATAAAGATGCTTTAACAAAGAAAAAAATGTCCTTTTTTCTACAATATAGCGGAGAAAAAAGGCTCTCTCTTTCCTTTTTACTGTGATGAAGTGATGTTTCTGACGGCTGCCGCTGCCGTCAGCAACTCTAACTCTTTTTGTTAGTGAATAGCCTGTTTGGAAGAAACCGGGCTTCAGAGGAGCCGTTCTTGGCAGCTCTGTTGGACAGCAGAGTGGGCAGAAGGCCACATTGATTTATGGTTGTTATTTTCTATATTGCTCTGCAGATAGACTTCAGCTGCTGCCTAGCCAAGCACTGAAAATGAATTTACTCTTTCATATATTCTGTTATGTGGCCGTCGCCACTGTGTAATTAGTTTGCTAAACCCATTATTGGGCTTTCTAACCGCTGATTCCTTTTGCTGCCAAACCAACTGTTGCTCCAATAAAACCAGTAACTGAGTAAAACTCAATTAACCATTTATTCAGTTTAGAGATTCTGATGAATTCTCAGAAACTGTTTGGATCAGGAAATATTCTTCTAAATTCATAGAAGAGGTGATTACATCTGAAGGCTTGTTAATTACAATGTAAAGACTACTACCAAAATAATAAAAAGATAAAACAATAATGTAATATTTTCCAAGTATTTTTTTGTAGTTTAGTGAACTAACTGGCCTTTTCAGTATTGCGTATTTAAAATATTTTTTAATGCGAGCTAAAAAACAAATTAAGCTACCATTACAAGAAAAAGCAAAGTTATTGAGTAAACTGCATCCAAAAAAATCAGGCATGCTTCACTTTCCCTGAGCTGCCCATGCTTCAACACTCGGCTGTAATTTTCCAGTGAACTTCTCCCTGCAGGAAGCCTGACCGGAGGAGCAGCTCCTTCTCCTCTCACCTTCATACAAGCTGTTGCTCTTAAACCTTTTTCAAAGGAAATACACATTATAACAACCTCCTGAACTTCTAACTGGATGTTCCTGTTGGCATCAAGTCTCTCCTGACTGGAGGTCTTTGACTTCTCATCCAATACTCTTAGATTTTCTTGCCGCCTGCCACTAAAACATAAGGGACACATTGATTTAGAAAAACTGGTCTCTTTTTTTATGTCCTGTTACTATTATGGTCTCAGGATGGTGACATTAGTCCTGCTGTTAGCCTGTCTGTCCATCTGTCCCACAGTTTGGTGTTGAGTCAGGAACAGCTGTCAGATTTCCCTACAGTTTCCCCAGAATAGTGTCTTCAGGCTTGCCAGCAAACTTGCCACTTCGTACTGTGATAGTCGGTGGCCACGGCCATCATGACGATCCGCTGCTGAGCCACAAGCTTCGAAGACAAAACACATGTTTTCTTGAGCCATGAGTTGGTTCAGATTTATAGAATTTCTGACCAAATTTATGGGTTCTTGGGAAAAACTGTTGATGTTGTTATGGTCTGGCTCTTGAACCACAACAAATTAAAGGGAAGCAACGCATGGGATCACTTAAAATGGGATTTGTTTAACAAAAATCATAACTGGTTGGAGAGGAGAGGGAGAAAGAATGATGCATCTTAAGCTGGATCTGATGTCACTCTGCAGACACTGGCCAGCTGCCTCCACCTCCAATCAGCACCAATTAGAAACTCTAAAACAGGGACGTTAGAGACCCAGAGGAAAGGCCTCGGGGCGTAATAATGTTAATTCAGTAAATTGAGAGATTAAATCATTTGTCAGATCTGGTATTAAAAATAAAGCTATTGACTTCTTCCTCTAAACAAATTAAAATATTGTCATAAAGTTAATGTAGCTCAGTTCAAAAAGGGAAACTGGTACAGATTCATTAAATGCAAACAGTCATTTCTGCTAATTTTGATGATTGTTTCACAATCATTAGAATACACAAGGGCGGTCCTAGCCTGTTTGGTGCCCTGGGACAACATCCACCACCATGACATTATTTAGATTATCATGTACAACCACAGACACACTCAATTTCTGTGAATATTTTATTTGAAAAATGTGGCAGAAACTAGAATAATTAATTAACACAAAAATTTATTTGCAAAACTGTTATAAAAAGTCCTACTCTTAGTTAACTAATTAATTTTCAATCAAGGAAATAGGCTAAAGATTACACTGCAAAACTGTCTACTTAGTGTGGCGGCTCATGCCACCCCAGAGCAGAAGCCGCCCTGGGTAACTGCCCACATTGGCCATATCAGAAATCACTACTGAGAATATTACATGAGATCAATAAAAATAAATTTTTACAGCTTAAATGATCATGAAAACCTGAAAGTTGGCAAAAGGTACCAATGAACCTTGAAAACTGGTCTGACCTTTAACCCCATAGAAAACCTATTAACTATCATAAAGAGGAAGATGAGAAACAGAACCAACATTGCAAGTAACCTGAAGGCCGTTATCATAGCAACCTGGACTTGCTGAACACTTCAGCATGAAGTACAACAGAAATTCATGCAAAATGAGCCCAGACCAAGCACTGAATGCAGATCTGTACAATGCATGAACATAAGAAAATATTTCTTGGGTGTAATTTAATATTTTACATTTCCAAGAAACTCATATTTGAGTTTGTCCTTATTTGTAAGCAAAAATCATCAACATTAACATAATTTAAATGTTTTAAATACGTTAATTTCCATCTAATAAATCGGTGTTCTATAGTTTTCCTTGTAGAATGGAACGGACTTCTTGATCTGGTCTGAATCCCTGACATCTGAATATCTGAAGGTGGCTTTTCTTCCCCAGGTCTCCAGAAAAGCAGCTGCAGATCCTCACAAGTTTTCAGGTTTTAATAAAGCTAATAGTCTTAAAGATGACTCTGCAATGTGGAAAAAAATGAACACACAACTGGGACAGATTTGAAATTACCGAATTTACCCATTACCAGCTGCCCTAAAAAAATCCATCCCAGGAGCAAACTGGGTAATGATGGAAATATAAAAGAAACCAAATGTTTCAGTTCAGGCTCCAGGGAGAACTTTAAAGTCTGGATATTAGTTCTATACCACTAAGTGAAAATGAGGCAATAAATGTATTGAACTAAATTCAAATGAACAGTTGAAAAAACTATTTTTGAAGTAAAATTGTTTTTTTCCTCTTCTTCATATTTGGCACTTCTTGATTGAATTTCAGAAATTCAATCTGTCATTGACATTGTGTTCGGATGTCAATGACTTTCTGTTCTTCAATGAAAGGAAGGTTTTGTTTGTGATGTTTGGGTCCCCAGATGGTGTTAGCATTTAAAACCTGGTGCAACAAACATCCTCCAATGTTTGACAGCAATCCACTGATTCTCAGTGGTCAAGTCCAGTTCATATCACCTTGCAGAAGCTAAATTGTTTCTTTCTTTTCATCACTTTGAAATGTTAATCCATCAGTTTATTGCGACTCGTTTAGACGAACATCAGTGACTCATTTGTAGCTGACCTGGTTGTTGGCTAACTGATATACCGGTTCACTGACCTTTGGTTTGTTTCAGATTTGATTTTAAAATTCCTCTGAATTCCCGGGAAGACCAAGCTTGACATAAGCTTCACCTGTTCAAGGTTCGCAAAATTGACACGATGCCATGCGGAGCTCAGTGAGGCGTGTTGTGTGATTGGTCAGAATTTTGTGGCCGTCTTTTATGGAAAAATCCTCTTAGACAGCAAAGTTGACACTTCATTTCAACTAGTCTGCTTCCATTATTTGGTTTTTGTAACCCCGGATGACGTGACTACAGAACGTTTATCTGACGCGTTTATCCAACAAGGTGAAGAATTATGAAGATATCGGACGATTCTAAACCAAACAACAGCAAAGAAAAAGCCCCTCGTTGTCAAAATCAATGAGGGTTTGAATCGCTGCCCCAAAATTCAAATCGAATCCTTATCAGTAAAAAAAATTAAAGTTTATATGTATAGCACATTTCAGCAAAAAGTGCTTTACACAATGATGACATAAAAACATTAACAACACATCATAGTCAGCAATTGTGGAAATCAATAAGTGCCACTGTTTAAATCATCAGTACACATCAAATGTGCTGGTCAATGTTTCACTTTTTATGTGATTAAAGTTGAGGGAACATGAAGTTTCTGATCAGTAGGAAGTGAGCACAGGCTTTTACTTTTTGAAGTCTTTTCATATTAAATATTTATGTTGTATTTTCTTTGACATATTATTTAAAGGAAAGTAAAAAAAACATTTGTTTGGCCAAATCCAAAAAAATAAAAATATCTGCAATATTGTTATGGAAGTATTAAAAAAAGTATATATTGTGATATAATTTATTTTTTTAAATATCGCCCACCTCTATCTGGAAGGGTGATAACAACAACTGCAGATCTTTAATATATTTCGGTGCTGATTGATGAGTTAGTCAAAGATTCCCACCCCAAGAGTCTTAATTTCCTTGCTCCACTATTTTTGTCTGATCAGCAGATCAGCAATCATCCCTAAAACAAAAGAGGAAACTTAGATGATTTTCTTCCTGCCTGTTAACTGTGGATTCATGTTGGTTTAAAGCTCTACACTAATAAAGTTGGGGCGGGTTAGCCTAATGCTTTTCTTTTCCAAGCTGAGTAAATCTATCCCCTGTCTGTGAATCAAAGATCCTCCGACAGTTTGATTACAAGACGGTGACCTGTCTGCTCAGCACCACCCACTCTACAACCTTTACTAACAATAACCCTTTCATTGCTTTCCATCTGCCCTTTTATCGCCTGCTACGCCCACACCTAAAAAACATCCTCTGGCTCGGCTTCTTACAGAAGGTTTTACATCTTTTCCATTCAACATCTTTGTATCTGTTTTTTTGTTCTTACCGCTTTACATTAAAAACGACTTTAAAAGGTAGTTTGTCGTCGTTTTTAACTTGCATGATGCAGAAGGTTTTAACTTTTTTTGGAGTTTGCACAGTTTAGCTCTGAATATTGATGAAATGTCTAACAGAGCAGAGAGGATGAAGCGAGGTGCTACAGCTGAGCCGCAGCAGAATCGATTGTGATTTTCTCCCTGAGTCGTTAACGCTGGTTCTATTGAGTCTGACGTCCGATAGATGAGATCAGGCGGGTTCCAGCATCAGCTGGTAGATCAGACACAGAGTTTAGATCAAAGCAAAAAGTTCCTGTTTGAGCTAAAATGATCACAAATATAGTTTCATTTGTTCATCCATCCATCTGTCTGTTTATCCATCCATACATCCATCTATCTATCCATCTGTCCTTTATGCTTTCTCACTAGGCCCTGTTATGGTTAATTAGCCAAAATCAGCAACAGCTAGCAATACTCAATAAGAATGACACTGAACCAGTTTTATAGAGTGGCAGGTCTGGTCCAAAGAATCACTCCCTGAAGCAGAAACCAGGTAGGTTGGTGTGTGAGGACAATATGCTATGTTGTAACAGCTTGTATAATTGATTGACATATGGTGAGTATCAACATGGCTGAAGTTAGCACCTTAGCATTAGCTTCCCCCAACTAACCAATGTTTGTAGTGGACACCGCTAACTAAAGCATTAGTTAGTGTCCACTACTGTCTTCTACTCTATTTTTGAAGAAAATCAAGGATCGAAAGGTTTAAAAACCAGATGGAAAAGAAAATATTGGACAAGAACCTTAGTTCTTGTTTCGAGTAATGCAGGTTGAACATAGAAAACCTTCCAGCAATAGACTCCAGCACTATCAAGGTGTGAGGGAAATACCATAAAAATAAACTAGCAGTCTCATTGGAAATGATGATAATCAGATGATTTAAAAACATTTTGAAATATTACTGAGACCAAGCAGGTAGTCTCTTGTAAACAATGTTTCAATTTGTGGATGCAAATGTCTGTCCTTTTATTTTTTTTGTTTGCAGAACTTTTAAAAACTTTTTGTCTTAATTCACTCACTGCAACTATAATCTTTTTACTTTGAACTGTTTCAGTTTTTATCTCACCTGTTTTCCTTCTTTTCTCCGTCTCTTTTCTTTTGCATGCTCTCATTGCATCTGTTTGTGTTGGGGGTTTATGTTTGATGGAATAAAGCTTCCTGTTCCCAGGTACAAAAAGGTAAGCTGCTGAGTTAAGCTCTGATCTCAACCCGTTTCCACTAAATCAATCCTTAGTTCTGATCCCACCAGTCTCCCTGATCGACCCAACGCCATCCCCCTCCTGAGCTCCTTCAGATTATCACTGTAAGGTTTTTTCGTCAGTTTGTTGGATGTT
The DNA here is from genome assembly GCA_903066825.1 of Alfaro cultratus. Classification (NCBI taxonomy): domain Eukaryota; kingdom Metazoa; phylum Chordata; class Actinopteri; order Cyprinodontiformes; family Poeciliidae; genus Alfaro; species Alfaro cultratus. The sequence continues at coordinate 12,472 of CAEFZX010012232.1, read as the reverse complement.
TGCTCTTTTTTTGTTAATCTGCAGTCATTTTGTGGGGGGATGAATTATCTGGGGAAAAAATAAATTATTGTCTTTTGTTTGGTTTTTTGTGGACTTGCTGGTCCCAGAACCTGGCATCAAGCTTCTTGGAAAGTGTAATAATGATTATTATTTTGGTAAATCTAAAAGCCTGATACAAGAATGGAGAAATAGCCAACTTGAGCTGATAGGAACAAGGGGCAAGTCCTTTCTGCTTTTTTTTCCCACTCTTATGAAAACGTCATAGTTTCATCACTCTGCAGCGTTTGTATATAATAGTTTTCAGACACGATGCAAGAGAAACATTTTGCCTAGAAGATTTGACAAGAAATCCCGAACCAGGACTGCAAGATCAGAGACAGGAGCTCTTTATTATGACTGAGAAACAGGCCTCCGGTCACTAGGTGGCAGCAGTGCTCAAATTAATCAACAAGCTGCCCAGTAGAAGAAGTTTACGCAGGAAACACTGGAGCAGATGGAGGAGGAGAGAAAAGGAGAATGATCAGAAAAACAGCAGCAGGGGAAAGTAAAGCAAGTATGACAGCATACTGGGGCCAGAATACATTATTTTTAATTACGAGAATAACATCATAAAATTACTAGAAAAAAGTTGTTTTAATGTAGAAAAAAGCTTAGAAAGTCATGAAGATCTGACGTGACTGGTTCAGCAAGTTCATGTGGCGTAACCCATCTGCCTCTAATAGTTTGGTTTCAATCTTAGCGTCATGTTAAATGTTATGCATCAAACTAATGAGAGTGACTGCAGGCTGAACAGGTGGGATCAGAGTTGGAAATGGCAGCAGGGGGTGAGCAGACAGGCCCTGTAGAGACTATCTGGACATCAGATTAGATGGCAGACGGCTGGCAGTTGGACAGGCAGGCCGGCAGGCCGACCGAGTAGGAAAAAACAAGAGACATAATGTCAGCAGAAGACAACAAAGTGATTGAAACAAATTTGGCCTAGGTATGCAGATCTGGCAAAGACTAGGAGGAAAGGCGGGTTTCAAACTGCTGATATCAACAAACGTCTGGCGTGAAGCAGCGGGAGCTCAGAGTGAAAAGGAAGCAGGAACTCAGACAAAGACAGTCACAAAGTTGTAATTATGCTGATGTGTTTTCTCATTGGTCTAACTCGTATCCCTGTGTTGTTCCTGAGCTCCTCCAGGAGAGAAGGCGAAAGAGACGAGAGGAAAGATGCATCTTTGGTCCCTACATTTGCTTATTCTTTAGAAAGCAATTAATAGGATATTCCTAAAATGTCTTACCCTTCTTGATGCCTATTTTAGAAAAATTACTCTCTTAAAAGCATGCCAGTGGAGATTTCTTTGAAGCAGTTCCTTAAAAGGGGCCTCTTATGCAAGATTCACCGTTTACCTGTTTTTATACCTCCATTTGGTTCTCAACTGCTTCTAAAAACAGGCCAAGCACTTAAAAAACACTCAGCCATTTTCTGACAAAAATGTGAATGTTTTTTGTTAAGTCACAACTGATAGGCACTGCGCTGTTACCTAGCAACTCAAGTTGAGCTCCAGCACATTTGGTCAACTGTAGGCGCTGTACAATGGCTGCTGGCCATAGACCCATTCCGACATGTTCAAAGCAGCATAAGAGGTCACCTTTAAGGGATTTTCTTCTGAAACAGTTCCAGTGTTAAACCAAGTCTGGTGCTAAAGCTTGAAATGCTTGTAAAGAAAAACACCTAAATTATTTTCTCAAAAGTCAGAGAGAAACACACTGATATGATTTTTCAATGAAATGAATCTCCCTGCCAATCACAATTCAAGCTGATCTAAGCAATATGAGTAAAAGTTTCATTTTGAACCTTTTAATGTTTGGAGTTTCTTCACTCAAAATGCTTTTAGGTCAATACTAACCTAATATTTTCCTTAGTTTTATTAACTTTAGCGAAACCTAAGCTGCTGTTTTCTTACATCTGTAGGATTCACCTCGGAGAGATTTCTTCTGTTTTCTTTGAAGTCATTCATAAAAGCCTCATATCACCAAATCAAATTTACCATCAGATACATCAAACCCAAGTAATACCTTTATGGACTTTTTAAATCATGGTTTAAAGGGTTACTAAACGAAAAAAAAATAAAAAATAAAAAAAAAAATATATATATGTATATATATATATAAATATTTTTTTTTTTTTTTTTTTTTTTTCCCCCTGATAAATGGTCTGAATGGGTTTTTATGGCTTCTATCTTTATGTTTCTGTTCAAATTTGGATGTTTTTATGTAAATGTATGTAATTCTGGAATATTTTTGCCTAATACCATTTCAGTGCTGCCACCTTTAGGTTGAACAGTCGCTACTGCAGCTGAATTTTCTTCTTGGTTACCAGAGCACACACAAACACAAACAAATAAAAGTTAAGTTTGTTTGCAATGTACATTATGATTAAAGCATTATGGCAGTTCAAAGGGCTTTACATCATAAAAATGTAATACAGTACCAATTATGAAGCAAACATTAAACATTTCATTTAGTCAAATATCATCAAACAAATATAATTTAAATATCTTGATCAATGTTCCAGTTATTATTAATCAATAGTAGTTGGTGTAGTTTTTTTTTTTATAATGCAGTTCCAGCTTAAAAGTTTATTTCAATATTTTCTTTATTGCTAGACATTGTTTAACAAATACATAAATTCAATTTAAAAGTGTTAAATTGAACATAACACATTGCATTTTGTCAAATATCATCATTAAAATCATCAATACACATCATATATGTCGGTCAATGTTCCATTTATTCTTGTCCAAAAGCAAAAATTATCATAGTTTTGGGAGTTTTGTGCAAGTTTTTTTTATTTATTTATTTTTTTTCAGATTTGTTTTCCATAAAAACTTGAACTAACCACATTAAAGGACAGTGGGCAATGAACTGATGAGGGAAAACCAAAATGGTAGAAGTGGAGGCTTCAGAAACGATCTGAACACAATATAATCAGCTTAATCTTAAAATGTATAGATCACCATCCTCCAACCGCTCTCCTCTAAAATCCTCTCAACTATCAGTTTATTGAAGATAGTGACGATATCAACAATAGTGACTACGGCATTTAATGAGACCTTCCTGTACAGTTTCCATATTGGCTGCTATCTTTTCTTAATGATAGAAAGTCACCAGTGCCTGACCCTTGACCCCAGCCGCCCTCTGAAGGTTTAACCCCCGCCTCAGCATAACTCTGGTTCAGTCTCCTCTGAATTAGATCAATAACCTGCTCTCCCGTCCAACTGGTTATCTGCTGCTAACAGTGATTGATGCTTCCTGCAGGCCATTCGGTTATGATAATGAAGACGTATCCCCTGTCGATGAAGAGGCTGATAGCATGATGGAGAAGATGCGCTCATGTGGAAATAAGGGCTGTAAAAACAGATAAAAATGATTCCCTTAAAATAAACAAGTTGGTTTCATGAGCCCAGAACCCGGATTAAACTTTATTAAAAAATAGAGTTTACATTAGGCCTGTCATGATAACAAATTTTTCTATTATCAATATTCTATTATCAACAATATTGTCATTTACTGTATTATAAATGATAATATTGTTGTTTTGAAACCATATTTAAGTAACATAATGGTGACAGCATAACAATCCGAGTTCACCATCTCAAAGGTAAATAGATTTTAATTTCTAATTAACATTTAACCCTGGAAGTGGAAGACATTTTAAATTTCCAAAATAAATAAACAAAAATCAAAAAGAACAAATGCAATTAATTCTGAAGTTTATGCAAACATAATTGCAATTCAAAAAGTGGCTAGTTGTGCCAGACTGAAGCCTTTAGTCATCCAGCCTTTGGTAAAAGGGGACAGAAATGAGAAAAGTAATCAACATGCAAATGGAAATAATCAAGCTTGTTTTAATTTATGCGACTGATTTATTGCTTACTGTGACAGGCTCACATTTAGTCATCATTAGTCTTGTTAATTTTAGGCTTATTTGAATCTTTATTTTATAAAGATTTCTGATTTATCAAACCGTTGTTTGCAGAATGCAGTTGGGGCTCTGTCCTTCTGGAATCTGCAATGCATATTCTACAAAACAAAGTCTGACTTAAATCCAAATTCAGGGATTTAAGTCGGGGTTACATCAGTCGTCTGGTCTTAAGATGATATCTGGATTTTAAAATAAGATTTAGAAACTACCTCTACCAGCACATTTTGGCCCAGAACACAGAATGGAACACTAGTCCTAAATAAATGGTACAATACATGTCAAGACTTTCTTGTATAATGAGCTTATTAGCAAAGTTTGCAAACTTCTTCAGGGTCAAAAGTCAGCATCTTCTGTTCTTGTTACTGTTTCTGTTTTCCAGTGTTAATGGTGCTTTTGCAGATGCGAATGACCACATGTGCATTAATGTGCACATAAATTCACTTTCTTGAACTGTGAAAAGTTAGAACTCAGCTTTAGCTTCAAATAGATGCATATAAATATATATAGGTATATATTTATTTACTGATATCTGATCCAAGAATTATGTCAGAATTGGGCCTGATACCAACACTGGACCAGATCAGTCCTAACTCTAGCTTTTACTTCGCATTTCTTCAGTTTGTAGCAGCCATTCACTTCCACTTAACACAGTTTAATGTCAATACGCTGCTCTCAGTTTACGTTTGTAAGAAAATAACAATTTATTAAATTTAAAGGCTTCCAACAACTTAATGCCACACATTAAAGACCTCAGTGTATGTGTTTGAGTTCAATAGAGATCAAAATATGTAGGGCTGAAACGATTAATTGAACTGTGATTAATAGGATTAATTGTAATTAACTGGTTATTCAAATAATTGTCAACTAGTTTAGCAATCAATTAATCGTTAACTGGAGTAGACAGACTCAAAAAACAAGTCAATTTGGTGAGTAACATAAAGAAGATGTAAAAACCCTCCATTGTCTGTAATTATGTTCTATTTATGATTCAAATGGAATAGTGGTGACTTCACCAGGCTCAGATTCTGTGAAAAAAGAAAAAAAGTATCCAATTAAACCCCTTTGGCTATCCAATTATTACTCGGTTAATAAATAAAAAATAATCAACAGATCACCCCTACAGTGTTTTGATAGCAAGTCAAGTGGAAACAACTGAGCTTCTCACATGTTTTTTTATCTTTAGCAAATGTTTTATTGCTTAAAATAAGTTTTTTCTCATTTAAAAAAAAACTAACTATTAACTCTAATTGAATTATTTGCAACTATTAATGTGTTTGTAATTATGTATAAAAAGGCTTAAGTGGTTCACAGAAACTTTCGCACAATCCACCAATTTTTTTATCCCATTAATCATTAATCAATCGGTAGATTAATTGTACGTTGCAGCCCTAAAAGTATACCATTTAAAATATTGCTCAATTTCATTAATAGTGCAGTAGTTTTAGGTTTTTGCATGGTGAAAATATTAAATGCTGTGTAAAATTGTTGAATGCGCTTTTATATTTTGAGATCATATCAACTCAGACACCTCGACTGTCAGACTTCAATTTCTTTCATGCGGTGTACCTCTGATTCTACATTACTGTTTGCCACAGACTACCTGCTTTTATCAAATAGATTTGCATAAATCTAACATTTGACAGCAGCTAGCTGCATGCTTGGAATAATCACAGAGTCTTTAGCAGCTAATTAACTCGAGGAGGCGGGTTCAATTTCACTTCTGTAAAAGCTAAAAATCGACTCCAGTCTCAGTCGCAAGAAAAGTTGGAGCTGCACCTACAGAGAAAACTCTGATGATGATGATGATGGTGGTGGTGGTGGTAATTATTTCTTCCCAGAAAAAGAGCACAACTTAATTTTGCAGCGTTTATGTCGGGCTATTCAGCCGAGCTGTTATGAAAGAACACGCCTGAGATAGAAGGTGTGGATCCTCTCCCATCTGCCTTTTGCAGGGGTCATTTTCCCTCCAACCCTCAGTAATTATGATCAACAGAGTATTCACGGCGTTCTCGTGCAATCAGCGGTGTGACGCAGCTGCCTGTTCATCGCAGGCCAACCTCGTGTAATGTCTTCCATCTCGGTGGCAGTTCAGGTGTTTGCTGAAGGCAACAATAGCAGCAGATGAAAGCACCACTCTAACCTCCCCAATCACCTCTCCTGGTGCCGCTGCTCAACGCAAAACAACAACAAAAAAATTAACATTTCAACGCTACAGAAATGTCATATATATATAGAGAAAAATACTTGCCAGAAGACATGAGATGCAGAGTTTTTTGTCAACCTATAGTGTTCAATAAGATGTTGAGCGAAAGGAAAAGTTGAAAAATGGAGATTTGGGATTCAACTTACAGATCAACAAGGAATCTAAGTCGAGACCTGAAGTCACCTGAGGAGTTTTCTGGACAATATGTCATTGTGAATGATCTCCTGTGTATTAATTGCTATGTGAGGTTCTCAGTAACCTTGCTTTGTACCCCGTTTACTGTACAACCCAAATATGATCGGCACAGATCTTCTGTGACTCGATGATAAAAGCATGTAAATTAGTCGCATCTGTTGCATTTCATGGGTGTGCTTTTGTGGTGGCCTCATTTGTGCCATTTGCTTTGTGAATCAAAAGTTGGGAGGTGAAAATAGAAAAGATGTTTGCCAAAAGCCTTATAAACAACAATTACTAAACTATACCTTGTTATGTACAGTTTTGGTCTCAAAATAACGTTTCGACAGAACACCATCGTTCAGAGCAACCTTGATTGATCTTAGCAGTTGTTCACAGCATTTATCCACAAGTGTTACTGCAAAATCTATATATAAATTAATAGAATGAGTGTGGAGAGTGGCAGGTTATTAAATATAGTTTACTCTATCTCAATGATGCATCCAAATCATATCAAAAGACACCCAGAGAAAGTTTATCTTCATTTGGTTATTCTTCTAACTTGGTTTTCATAATATATTCTCCTTTTTCTGAACAGTCGATATTTTCTTCCCAAGCAGAATATGAAAATAATCTGACACCATCAGAGAAAATGCAGACATATTTATGAGATCCAGCTAAAGAAATCATTGTCACTTTGTTTCTATTTGCGCAGATAGAATGTAAAACAGTATTTCCTTATTGGAGAGGAAGTCGAGTGTGTCATTTTGCTGTGAGTAATTTCTGCTGAGTGCTGCGCTGAGAGGCGAACTGTTATATTTATCCTGTGGACAAATACGCATACATTTGTTAGATTTGTTTCTCTTTTTTTCAATTTGGCTTCACTGAAGAAAAAAATAACTTCATAGAAACGGAGCGTCCATGATGGCTGTTTACTCAGAAGGTGAATTGGTTGCCGTTGTACATTTGTAACCTTTAACTGAACCCTTAATCATTTCTTCATTTCATTTGTTTGTGTTGTATTCAACTTCTACAGAGTCTGGAAAGTGCACGGCGTTGAAATAATCATTTGTTTTGGAAATCAATTTCTTCAATTTAAGAAATGATGTGCTCATATTCACTAATAGACTGGCAGATAATAAACAGCTCACACCCACAATGCATAACTTCTCAATAAGTTCCTGCTTAATCACAAATTTCACCTGCTCTCAACAGAAAAGTGAAAACAAAACACTTCAGTTACATATGATGGAAACAGACTTCTAAGTAATCAGAACTGTTTAGAAACCTGTAGATGAAATTCAGAAGATAAATGAAAGCGACGATGTTTATGACAATAAAATGTATTTTAAAAATGGTAGATGTCTCTGATCTCTTGTATATTATCTGACGTAGATATCATTGTTGCAAATCGTGATTTTCTGAAATGTCTTAAAATCCCTTCTTTTAACTCCACTCTCGTCAAGCTCTTTAGACTTTTTAATGTGACGATTCACAAATATTGTCATCATTTGCGCACAAAAAAAGCCATCTTGAGTCATTGAAAAATCATTTAAATTCAATCATACATACATTCCAGTTGATCCTAATTATCAAACAGTACAGTAAGCTCAATTATTCAAAGTAGTGAATAATTAGTGAATAATATCAGATTTTTCTTGGTAACCCCATCAAAGTGCAGTAATCATACTTATTTTAATCAATTAGCAATGCTCCCTATTTAATGAGTCATAAATAAAATACATTATGAAATCTGTTTTCATGATCACTTTTAATCTGCTTTATTTTATTTTTCCTACTTAGTCCGTATTTACGTCTATAGAGTACATTTGCAACACGTTTTTGTTAAAATGCTGCTATTGCATTTCTTTAAAAAAAAGAATGATTTAGCATAAAAGCTAAAGGTTTATTATATAACAGATTTCCTGTGGATTTATTTAAAACGTGAAAGCAATGCTGTTCACATCGAAGCACTTTATAGGAATAGAAACATGTAGCCAGGCAGTAGCGAGCAGAGGGTTTCTAGTGATTGTTGACATCTGTTACATATCCATGCTGTTCCTGAGGTCGGGCTGCAGATGACTTGCAGGGATGAATAGCAGAGCGGTGAGTGGATGACTCATCTGGTAGAGTGATAAGACATCCCTCTGATTTCTCATTAACCGCCACCAGCCCCATCGGCTGACTCTACACTAGTCTTATTTTGACCAAATCCCTGCAGCGTATGTTAAGGTCACTGCAGAGGCGAGAAATCCCGACACTCTCTTTTCTGAAACGCTGATGGTAATGTGTAATATTGATATAAATTTGTTCTGAGCACAGATTAAATTTCTAGCACATGCTGTGGTTTGAACTGTAGCCCTTAAAGCCAAAATGCAGCTGCTCTGTTGGGCCTTTTCTGTGAATTATGACTCAACATTTTCCACCAATATGCAGAAATAAACTAGATAAAGTACATCGCAGAGGTAAAAACCTTTACCAGAGCCTACAACTAACTTACAAAGCCACATAGATGCTTCTATTCATAAGAACGGAACACTATGACCACATAATACCAATACTGGCTATACTTACTTCCAGCTGAGTACAGTATTTAAATATATCATAAACAGCTGCGTGAAAGTTTTTCACCAAAACATCTCAGTTCGAATGTCAAACTGCATTGAGTTGCTGCCATATGACTGGTTAATTTCCCATTTTTGTAAACAAGTAGCTGTACAGGTGTACTTAATAAAGAAGCTAGTATGTTGCCACTTTATCTTTTTAATATTAGAACTAGAATTGTGAAAGAAATATTGCAAAATAACAGACAATTCTAGCATTAAAGGCCAAAATGATTTCATTCTGATTCTCTTTAAACCACCAATAAATCAAACTGATGGTTCATCCCAAGCCGCAACAAATGCCGTCACCGAACAAAACAGAAACTAATTTCTCACCCTACCTTTATTGAAGAATGGCCCTCTGTGCACTCAGTGTTTATGAATAAATTATAGTTGGACTCAGGGTTTTTACAGTTTTTTTTTTCTTTAATAGTTGTGCATAATAAAACCGGCAAATTCAGCAGCTGTAAAAACATGAAGTAGACTCTTCAGCTCTTTTTGAAATGCCAACCGTCACAGATTAAAATCCTCTTAGCATGTTAAATCACCTCCAGAACTCGCATTTAGGAAGAAGTTCAGCAATTCTGCATTTCAAAGGTCCTTCTAGTTACAGGAATAATCACTCTGAAAACATTTTCTGGTATCAGTGGTAAGACTGACAAAAAATAATACTATTAATGTACAGTTGGGATGTAATGGAAACATGGATTCTATCACAACAAATTTAACAAGAAGAAGAATAGTAACCTTATGATAAAAGATTTTTACACATGCAAGAAGCTGACCTGACAATAACTGCGTTTCCATTATAACTGTGTTAAACTTTGTAGATAGATCACTAATGTTGAAAAAATAATTTTGATTTCGCAATTGCAGTGCTTCTGCTAAATAAGTAATACAGTGGAAATCACACTTGAATGAGTTTGTTCACGCAATGAGTCATTAGTTGTGTTTTTCATCTTTTCCGCCAGTAGTAACATTTGGTTGTTGACCACGACTTGTGTGATGCTAAAAAAGAGTTTCCATTGCAGTTTTGTGAAATACACTAATTTTGATTCATCAACTCCTTTTGTGCAAATCCTTGCACAAAAAAGAAATTATCAAAAAAATGTGTTTTTTAAAAAAAAAAGGTTCCTATTAAAAATGTTCAATTCCAGTTTGTGCAATTTTAAGGTCAATGGAAATACAGCTACTGTAAGTCATAAAATATATCAACAAAAGCTGAGTTTCCATTGCAAATGTGTGCAAACTTTGTCAATATTCTGCAAATGCCAAGTTGTGCAATTTTATGGTCTAAAAACAGACTTCAGCGTTTCTTTATTTGAGGGCATGATAGTAGAGGGGGCACATAAATCCCTGTAAAGTACATTGAAATTTATCTTTACTCCTTTGCAAGGAAATAACTGCAAAATTGTGATTTAACATTTCCGGTCCAAGTGTTGCCACAAGAGTGACCAGCACAATGGTCCTCCACGTGAGATGGTCAAACATTCAAGGTTTTAGTGAGACTAAAACCTTCTGGAAACATGTTGTCACTCTAAAGAACTCCCTCTGCAGCCCTGCAGGGTCTTTCACTTCACCCAGTCGGTTCCTGCCCCATTATGGTTGTTATATGGTTGACCTTTACATCCTCACCTTGGCTGGAGTCTTATTGATTTGCTCCTAAAGGGAAAGTTAAACCTGTTTTGAGTTTGCTCCCTTTTTCCCCTGAGAGTTTCCAGAGTCTTTATACGCAGGATTTCCTGCCCTAGCCTCTCAGATCCATAAGTAGCACACAATGTGTTAGTGACTATAGTCTCCAAATGATAAAATTAGCTGCTACATACAACTTTAACATACATATTGCTGTTCTGAGAGGAAAAGACTTCCTTTTGTTGACCTTTCTTTGCTGCCTTTTCATTGATCACATAATTGCACAAATTGGAATTACGAAAATAAAATTGTTTAATGGAAACATGCCGACTCCATTTTTGATAAGTTTTTTGCGCTAGGTGAGGTGGTTTTTTGACTGAATCAAAATTTGTGAATTTTGCAAAACTGCAATAGAAACACTTTTTTTGCATCACATAAGTCATGTGATCAACAACCAGATGTTACCACTGGTGGAAACAACAAACAAGACGACAGGAAGTGGTTGCAGGATGATGGTGTGGCATGTTTTTTAATGACATATCAACTCAACTAAAGTATTCGCATCATTTGAAAAGCATTTTTAATTTAATGAAAACACCACAATTGCAAAATTATGGGGTTTTTTACATTAGCGGAATATCAGCAAAGTTTTGCACACATTTGTAATCAAAACAGAACTACAGTCTTGCTTTTTCCGTTATGTGGGATATAAATATGCATAAGTTCCTCAACAGCTTTCTGTTCTGCCTCTGTAGGGGCTCAAACCGATGGACCACAATGGACTCTCGGATCCTTATGTCAAACTGCACCTACTGCCTGGCGCCAGCAAGGTGAGTGTCAACACTGTTAGTGACTGTATGTCCTCTATCATCCCAGCTTTGGGTGGTTTTCCTCAATCAATGTTTGTTTTGAGAAACTTTGTGTTAAAGATAGATGCTTAGCAATCGGTCAGAGGTTCTTCTTTGTGTCCAGTCCGTTTTTGTTGTTCGGGGTGAAACACATTCTGTTTGGTTCTGATTGGCTGAATAAGCTTGGTATAAGTCTCCTTAGCTATTACTAGCATACATCTAACCCTAACCTGCGCCATCCTCAACCTGAACTTGTTTCACACAAAACCTCTAAACCTCTCGACCTAAAAACAAGGTCCACCATTATGACCAGGCTCTCCTTCGTAAATGACCCAAAGGTCCTCATAAGGTTAGTAAATATGCAGTCCCAGAGAAGGTCCTAAATAAGTCACATAAATGAGTATACACACACTCTATAATACACAGATGAAGGTGAGTATTATAGATGGATGAACAGGGAGAAAATGTGTTGGACACAATAACTTCAAAAGTTGAAACTAAAGAAAAGATTTAACTTTTAGCAGAAACCGTTAAAGATTCTCTAATATAAACTTTGGTTCTTCTGCCAGAAAAATTGTGAAACTGACTAAATCTGCTCGTGTAGACATAAGCAATCGAGATGAGTCAGTGGTTGTTTTATTAGGGACAACAAATTGTCTCAGCAGTCTTTGACGACTCTGTTAATCCTGACACAAGAGATCCTGACAATGATTAAAATCCACAAAGCAGCTTATTGAAAGCCAAAGATGTCTGATTATCCGTCTACCTGACTCACATCTCCTCTTCCTCTCAAGCTTTTCTACGTCCACCATTGATTTGAGCTTTGCGGTTATTTGCATCATGTATTGTTTATAGAAAGTCAAATATCTACATGTGTAAGATTATTTCCTTTTCAATGGGTTTCTGTCCCACAAATATTACTGAGTATTTTCAGCATATGGTGCAATAATCATAATAAAAGCTTTATTAATAATCTTATATTTACAGCCATTCCTGTAGATTACAAAATATATAGAAATATATTTTTCTGAATAAAAATGTC
>CAEFZX010012230.1:0-14790 GCA_903066825.1 Alfaro cultratus | reverse complement strand
ATGAAATTCTCACCTGTCACACACACATATTCAGGAAATTCAATTCATTCTACTGACCTGACAAAAGAAATGTAGCGGTATTGCACTTCAATAGAATTTCATTCTATTTGCATTTCTCAAATAGAATGAAATTCTCACTTATCACACACATATTAAGGATATTCAATTTATTCTGTTTATCTCATAAAATAAATTTTGTAGCGGCATTGAAACTCCACCATGACCAAGGGCTCTGTGGCTCAATGAAAGCACATTAGACAGGATGAAGTGATTCAAAGGTTGTGGGTTTGTGTCCCACCAGAGTGCATTTCTCATATATAACATTATATAATATATTCTTTGAGATTTTGAAAAATACAAGAACAACAACACTTTTCTCAAGTCTTTATTGTAGGAAGATCATGCAAGTTTTTAATAAATCAATGTAAGCTCAACAGTATGTATGGCCGGTTAGCTCTGCCGGTCAGAACGTGGTGCTATCAATGCCAAAGTTTTGGGTTCAATCCTCATACTGGCCATTTGAAATCTAAAATTGTAAGAAGATCAACACATCAAAATTGGAAAAGGCTAGAAAATAAAGTATTCTGCATGTTGATTTTGAAAAACATTAAAATATGAGCCCCTTTCTCAGATCTTCACTATGGTAAGACTATGTAAGTTTCTCTAAATTCCATATAGACTCTTCATTATGTAAGGTAAGTTAGCTCAGGTGGTCAGAGCCTGGGGCTAATAACGCTGAGGACATCGGTTCAATCCCCATACTGGCCACTTGAAATCTGAAGTCTATGGGAAATCAACACTTACAAATAAATAAAGGTTGGGAAAAAAATGAACACTACAAAATAAAAATGGCTGGAAAATAAAATAAACACCTCAAAATAAAACATTTCTAAAAAATTAAATCGACATTTCAAAATAATAAATGGCCATAAAATAAAATTAACATTTCAAAATAAAAAAATTCTAAAAAATAAAATCAACATTTCAAAATAAATAAAGGGTGGAAAATAAAATAAACTCTTAATAAAAAAAAAACTGGAAAATAAAATCAACACTTCAAAATAAAAGAAGGGTGGAATATATACCTTTATGCATATTAATTTTGTAAAACATTAGAATATGAAAACTATTCTCTAATCTTCATTGTGTTAATGTCATGTAAGTTTTTCTCTTAAATTGATGTAAAGTCAACATTATGTTTGGCCGGTTAGCTCAGCTAGACAGAACGTAGTGCTAATAATGCCAAGGTCTTGGGTTCAATCTCTATACTGGCCAATTGAAATCTAAACTTGCAAGAAAATCCACATTTCAAAATTGGATAAGGCTGGAAAATGAACTGTTATGCATGTTGATTTTGGAAAACATTAGAATATGAGCACTTTTCTCTCATCATTATTGTAAGATCATCTAAGTTTCTTTTAATTCCTTGAAAACTCATCATTATATAAGGTTGATTAGCTCAGCTGGTCAGAGCGTGGTGCTAATAATGCCAAGGTCATGGGTTCAATCCCCATACCGGCCAATTAAAATCTAACATCTTTCAGACAGTCAACACTTCAAAATACGAAAAGGCTACAAAGTATACCTTAATGTACTTCAATTTTGAAAATATTTGAATATTAGCACTTTTGTCAAGATCATCTAAGTTTTTCTTAAATCTATGAAAACTCAATATGTATGGCTGGATAGCTCAGCTGTTCAGAACGTGCCGCTAATAAAGTTGAGGTCATGGTTTCAATCCCCATACTGGCTAATTAAAGCATAACATCAACACTTAAACTTTGGAAAATAAACCATTATGCATGTTGATTTTGAAGAACAAGAGCACTTTTCTTAAGTCTTCATTGTAGGAAGATTATGTAAGTTTCTTAATTCCATGAGAACTCCTCATTATGAAAGGTAGTTTAGCTCAGCTGGTCAGAGCGTGGTGCTAATAATATAGAGGTTAAGGGTTCAATCCCCATACTGGCCAATTAAAACATAAAATCAACACTTCAACTTTGGAAAAGGCTGGAAAATAGTCCCACCAGAGTCATAGCATTATACATTTCTCACATATAATAAAATTCTCACTTATCACACACATATTCAGGAAATTCAATTCATTCTGTTTACCTAATAAAAGAAAGTCTGTAGTGGTATTGAAACTCAACCATGACCAACGGAACTGTGGCGCTATGGATAGAGCATTGGACTTCTAGACAGGATGAAGTTATTCAAAGGTTGTAGGTTCGAGTCCCACCAGAGTCGTAGCATTATTAATTTCTCAAATATAATAAAATCCTCACCTGTCACAAACATTTTCAGGAAATTCAATTCTTTCTACTGACCTGATAAAAGAAAGTGTAGTGGTATTGAAAATCAATCATAACCAAGGGCTCTGTGGTGCAAAGAATAGAGCATTGGACTTCTAGAAAGGATGAAGTGATTTAAAGGTTGTTGGTTCAAGTCCCACCAGAGATATTACACTATGCATTTCTGAAATATAATAAAATCCTCACTTTCACACACATTTTCATTAAATGTATTCTACTGACCTAATAAAAGAAAGTCTGTAGCGGTATTGAAACCATATCTTTACAGATGCATAATTGTTCCGTCAGTTACTGAAGAGATTGTAGTCAGAAAAAAAGTATAATCCAGGGCACTTTGAATATTTGTACCAACTAGCAATACTATTTTTCTTCAAGACAGTCATAGTGAAAACAAAGAGTATGTAGCCTTAATGAGACCCACTACGGTCAAGACAAAAACTTTTTCAGTTTTAAAAGTCACAGGTCCAGATCAATCTGAATTGAAGTTTTTTTTGTGACCAATGAGGTTGTCAGCTAGACTTTGATTTTGTTTTAGCGATTTTGTATTGAATTATCATGTGAGAAACCTAAATACTGATAGATGTAATGTCAAAAATCATCATGTAGAATCACATATTGAATTACATAAAGAAGAAAGTTAGATGATGTAAACAATGACTTATTTGCCAAAATAGTGTCAAAAATAAATGAATTGTTTTACTGTATGTCTGCAGAAATATTTAAAATCTTGTTTATCCTTCTTGATGTAATCAGAGGTGTTTACGATTTACTGTTCAGACCCTTTTTGTAATGCCATAAAAGAGGGAGTAGTATGAGTAATTTTAGATTTGTGTATATAATAGGAGTATTATGAGATTAATTATATAATGTTCTTCCTTTTTTATTTTGCTGTTTATATTGTTCACATGTGTCTTTGTGAGTCGCATTCATGTCTCTACTGAGTTGCAGGGAACTTTCTGACGTTGACACCATGTGATGCTTTTTTTTTTTGCTCCAGCAGATGGCGCTGCCGGATCACTGAGTGAGCGACACAACAAACAACATTCAGAAATACCTGATTTAACAAATGCACAGGCTTTATTGGAATGTCAGATTACCAGACACGAACAAGAACCCGTATAATGAGCTTGTAAAACACACAAATGCAGTAATCCTAATACTTTTAATACTAAGCTGCTTTTTTATTTAATGCACAAAAGGTAGTTTTAAGCTTTAACTGTTAGATCTGCATGCTTGTTACGATACAAAGCAAAGTGCTGAGCACAAGAATGAACACATACCGACGTCTCCAATCTCTGGTGGAAACGATCAGCGTGCACCAAGTGGCGGCAGCAGGGGTCGCTGTTTTCTCTGTACAGTTATGAGCCTCGGTCCGGCAGTTGGCAGCGTTATACTGAAGTTGATGTGAGGAACAGGAAGTGGATGAAGCAAAATGAAGAGGAGGGAGCAACTGATTGCAGGTGAGGCATGCATACCACAAGAGTTCAATAAGCTGGTGCAGGTGTGAGTGATGTGGAGGTGAGAGAAGAAGAAGAAGGTCTTCAAGCGGCTGAACATCAGGGTGTAAACCAGGAGTGTCCAAACTTTTTGTCAAATGGGTCAAAATTGTAAAGACAGATTTACTTGTGGGCTAAAGAAATATGCAATTTATAAAATAATATTATGACATTTTTACCTGCTCAACAATAAATTAAGCATACAATAATTAAAACACTACAAAAACTTACTAGTTTTTTATGCAAATATCTTACACTTGAAATAAGACAAAACTAAATAATAAGTAACTTTTCAGCAAAATATAGGAGCTTTTTTTAGTCAATAATTTCTTAATTGTGATTATTTCACATATAACATGGGGAAAATGTCTTATAAGTGAAATATTCTGCCAGTGGAATTAGTACTTTTTCATTGATATTAATAAACTATTTACTTAAAACAAGCTATATCCCCAAAAAGTTACATGAAAGTGAGCTTTGGCTTATTTGAAATGTTCTATCTGCACTTGAAACTAGACACAAAATATTTGGCAATATGTTGTATTTTTGCAGTCAATAAACAAATAAAGTATACATTTTTAAGAATAGGGTGTGTAAAAAAGATTTGGCACATTTGCCTTATAATGGCTCATTTGGGGGGCAAAGAAGTCTCAGTTATAAAACAGGATTTGGGTCAGGTTTGAGATCAAACTTTAACCATGTGTAATACATTAAAAGCAAATTTTAAATAAAAATTATTAAATAGATGTGTCCCTATTTACTATAAAACTAAAGAGAATACAGAAAGCGTGGTAATAAAAAGATGAATACTTTGAATTGAATCAAACATTTTCCATACAAGAAGATTTGAACTTGTTTGTAATAATTCTGCCCTGATTTAAAACAAAAGGTCTCCATGTGCATCAAAACTTGTGTAATTTTTGAATTGTGATTGGGGGCCACACAAAATCAGTCCGGGACAATGGACACCCCTGGTGTAAACGGTGGAAATCAGAAGGTGGCAGAAGACTCTATGGCTTGGCAGAGCTGGACAAAAACCTCAGGTGGCGACCGCTCGGCGTCAATCTGCAGACAGAGACAAACAAAAGACTTTCAGAAACTATTTAGCATTTCTACAGAGGTCTCATAGCCCAGCCTGGACTAGAAGCTGTTTATTTTATTTTTTATTTGTTTGTTTTATCTTGCAGTGACCAACTTTCTATTATTCCTATATCTCCTATGGAAAATGCAAAAGCAAGAAAGACATGAGAAATGTGGTGTGTCTGCTTCAACATGTCTGAATTAAATAATTATGTAATTAGCAGGTGTGTCAGACCAGGGACACATCAGACTACTTAAAATATTTCTCCTAAGAAAGCCAGCTTTGTTTATGTTGTATTAATTTGATGCAACAGGGATTCCCACACCTCTTGTGTTGATGCCCTCTGTCTCCAGCACTTTTTTTAAGCCATTAAACTGTTTGATGGAGAGGAGGTTCTCTGCAGACTAAAGTGGGCGTTTCTACATTTTCCACATGTTGCTAGCTGCGTTTCAGTTTCAAATGTGCACAAAATGTTGTCAATATTCCACTAATGTAGAAAAAACACAAATCTGAAATTGTGGTGCTTAAATTAAATAAAAAACGCAATACAAATCACACGTGACTAAGTTTGTTTAAGTTAATTAAAATCATGCTCCTGTGGTTTTCTTCTGTGGTATTATTAAAAAGAGTCCACTGAGTCAAACTGTGGCATCGTTATTGGTTTATTCAGGATCACCCAACTTCCAGCATGGGCTTCATCATAACAATCAGCGTCACCTGGACTACCTGAGCCTCACGCTCTTTTATGATGTCATCACAAGTGGCCATTTGTAGTTTTTAGCCATGCGTAACATTAACGCCACATCTTCTTCTTCGTGGTTTATGCCAGTGTCAACATCCGGTTGTACCATAACGAGATTTTATTTATTTATTTTTTTAATTGCCAATTTTATTTTCAAAACGTGAAATTGCGTAATAATATGTTTATTCTGCCTCTTACATATTAAACTGGATCACGTTTTTGTAAACCACACTAGAGCTCCCCCTGGTGGATGTTTTGATACATCGTTTAGATCCAAGATGGCGGAACGTAATACCGAAGAGTTCCTAAATTAAACTGACACCACCTTGATACGTTGATGTTTTGGACGAGATTTGTTTGTAGGTATTGGTTAGCTTTCAGTAAGTATGGCTAATTTGCAATGTTAGCTAATACTATGTCTTGTATATTTCAGTTTTACGATGGTCACAGTGAAGGCAGTGGTCAGACGCCATTCTTCGACAAACAAGCAAAAAGAAAGACAGAGAAGTCAGGCAATTGGAGAGTCGCTATCTTGCTGCCTAGCCGGTGAAAACTAAAATCAAAGGGCGAGGACAGCTCAACAATCAATGGAAATGTAGCTACTATTTACATAATTATAGTTTACTTTCTATTAGTAATTAATGTTTTATTTGAAAGGTTACATAAATCTTTATTTGTGTACTTCTATTAAGTTACAAACTGGTTTAGTCAGGTCTGGGCTTGCCTCAGTACCTGTCTTGGCATTTAAGCACACACACACTCACACTCACACACACATGCATGCATACAGCTGATGTGGCATTTCAAACGTTCATACTTTTAAAGAAGCGGATCATCTCCAAACAGAAGGTCTGTGGTTTTTGACTTGGCCTCGTGTTAGTGGGAACATCAGTGAGGTGTGTGAAGCCCACAGTGAGTCAGATGTTGCCTTTAAGGTCACCGCTGACCTTTTAAAGCAGCAATAATATTCCCAATTATCCGGCTGTGGTGTGGAGATGATAGAAAGCTGCTTACAATTTATAGACTGGAGAAGAAGCTTGGACATCTCTGCTGTTGTAATTATTTCTCTTTACTCTTTAAATGAAAAAAGTTGGGGTTTGAAGTTAGGTGGAAGTTGTACTGAGTGAGATAAGGAAATGTGCGTTTAGCAGATAATTAAAGGTGAAATAAATAACTTTAGGTGTAAAGAATCAACTGTTTTTACTATTAACCAGCGAGTGCCGACACCTCTGACAACAAAAAAAGTCAGATTTCCCTGAGGTTTGCAATTAATAAATACATAATTCAGTTATTTATTATCCAAGGAAATACTCTACTTTCACAAACTATAATCCATGAACTCACTACCTTAAGTCCTTTGAATTTATGACCAGTTCTGTAGTAAAATTGTTTCAATTACTTTCAGAACAAAAGTCTTCTGTTAAATCCTAAAATATGGATTCTCAATTATACTAGGCTCTATTTTCAGAATAAAGTCTCATTTAAAGATCCTCACCATACACATCAATAATTAGGTCACACACATAATTAGACCTGTTTGATCACAGACACACCTAATTATTCAAATTACATAAAATATTTCTTCTTTGTTTATTTTTTCTTTATGTTAGTAAAATCCTTAAAAATATAATTCAAACGTTCAAAGGAGGGGGGAAATACAAAATGCAAAGTTGTGTTCACTGCAAAACACAAAATCTTACCAAATATTTTGTGTTTAGTTTCTAGAGCAAATATCTGGACATAACTAACTTCCAGCTAACTTGTCAGCTAAATATAGCTTGTTTTAAGTAAATAATTCATTAAAACTGATGAAAAACTTCTGGTTCCACTGGAAGATTATTTAACTCGTGTAACTAGTAGTTTTAACCTATATTCAAGAATTATTGACTTAAAACAAGCTGAAAAGTTACTTGGAAGGTAATTTTTTCTTAATTTAGGTATGCTAAGATATTTGCACCAGAAACTAGACAGATTTGGTGTTTTTGAGTTTAGAGTTGAGTGGATTTACAGTGGATCAGTAGGGAATTGAACCCTCGCCCTGTCTTACGGTGTGCAGCAGCATTTTGCATTCATAGTGAGCGATGACGGCCTGGGCGTCGCTGCAGAAGGTATCGGCTCTCCTCTGCAGGGCGTTCAGTGAGGGCGAAGAGGATCTGCTTCGGCTCTGGACCCTGCTGGTCATCGTCTCTGGAGAACAGCTCAGCAGAACCACGGCACTCGGTTCCCCCATCTGATCCCACAGAGCAGAAAACGTCTCAGTGGATCCGTATGTGACAAATCCCGACTCTGAACATCTCATTTCTTTCTGTTTGCCTCATCTCTTCTTGCAAATATCACCTTTAACACCTATTTATGGCTCAGACTGTGCTGCATGACTGACTCATTCGCTTCCCTCCTCTTTGGATGAACTTTTCTGACTTTTCCATCTTTTATTCATGTTTCTGACCAGATGTGGGGTCAGTGTCGGTGCGCTGCCTTGCCTTGGCTTCGTACTCCTCCGCCTGCTTCAGGTCTCTGGGGAAGCCGCTCACCACCAGACCCTTTCCCTGTCGGACCGCAGACGCCACGGCGTCACACAGCAGCTCCAGGAGCGTCTCCTAGAAATTCAACACAAATAATTCATCATGTTATAAATTGAAGGTGACCTACTGTGCTTTTTTTTTTTTTTTGCACAAAATCATTCTTAGATCATGAGATTTTTTTGTCTGGTCAGTTCAGATTTTGAGTTTCTTTCAGAATGAGCTACTTTTGGGCCTTTTTTTTTGTCACTTTAACATCCTCCAACTCAATGTTTACACTTGCACTTGAAAATGGCTGCAAACAGATAAACTATTATACAACCTTACATCTTTTAAAATCAGAAGTAGGGCCTCCTGCACAACTAACAAGAATATAGCAAGTGGTTTCTGGATGGTAAGTCAACAACAGAACACTTGTCTTTTCTAGCAGCCATTGTGCAGCGCATACAGCGGGAAAACCAGCTGACCAAACGTGCTGGAACTCTGCTTGGGTTGCTAGGTAACGGGCTTGGGCTCGACTAGGGTTGCTAGGTAACTGTGCAATGCCCTTTGAATGTGACTCAGAATCAGCAGGTTTTTGAAATGGTTAATTTTCCAGACACGAAAAACCATGAACTATTGCCAAATAATGGCACATAATTCTATGTGTCTGTTTTTAGAAGCAGTAGAGACACCAATGGAAGTATAAAAATGTGCAAAATGTGAATTTTGCATTATAGGTCTCCTTTTAAATCTTGATGTATGACTAAAAAAAACTAATTATCATTAGAAAACTGCCAAGGATTCACATCCATATGTTTATTCCCATAGTTTGATTTTTTGGAATACATTTATTTTAACATATTTACTGAATATCATCTTAAATTTGTAATAAAATAATAATAATAGAAGGCTGTTAATCACACATCCATTAAGTCAAGTGTGTGGCAACAGCGAAACACCTGTGTCGCATGTTGTTTTTGTTGTTGGAAATACATTAAGAACGTTTTTTAGACAATAACATTTATATTGTCGTGATCCATTGGTGTTAGAGTTTTAGGTTTCATTTGTGATCTTTTTTATGATTTCTTTTCTTGTTTTTCCTCATTCGGTTTCTTTGTTAGCGTTATCTTTCCTGCTAATTGTTTGTGTTTCAGGTTTAGCGCCATGGTTTCCCTTCCTCCATTTTCTCTGCTTATCTTTCATCTTCCCTTTCAGTCTGCTTTCTACTCAGATGTTTTCCATCTCCTGATTTCCTCCTGCCTGTTCTCCCTTGAGCTGTTTTTACTTGCTTCTGATTAGCTCATCTTCTCCACTCTTCAGCGTATGTATTGCTCCCTGGTTTCATTGTTCTCTACTGGCTCCTGCAGTTTCTTTTTCTGTAAGTATTTTTTTCTTCCCCCCATTAAATGATATACTTTATGACAATTTTCAGTTCCTGTGTGCATTTTGGTCTAACAATGTGACCTAAAAACAAGCTAGGAAACTGCACAACGTTTCTTTAAGGCAAATCTCTGAGACGCTTTTTGAGATACTACAGTAATTTAGTTCTTTTCTGCGATGCTATATTAAATATTGCATGTTTAATTTATTGGCAAGCAGGTGGGAAGATAATTCACAATTAACTGTGAGGAAAATGATGTTACTTTCAATTTGGTGATTTTCGTAGTCCAATGTGATAATTTTTATATGCCACTGACATTGAGCTCAACCACCTGACAGAAGAAGCTAATTTATCTTGTTTGCATCTGGGATTTATGATGCATTTAAGTTATCTGGGAAATGAGAACTTGGAGCTGGGTTTGACATTAAACCCAAGGTAACAGCATCTTAGTTAACAAGTCAGAATTTCAACATAGACACTGTTCGCATTATTCTTACAAACATAATTTCAAGCTTTACCTTCTTTAAGCAAAAAACACTTTTAATTTGCAATTTAAAATTCCAGGTGCAAAAAGTAACATTAATATTAAATGCATTCTTAGTTAAGTTTCTTGTAAAATACACACTTCCACCAAAGGTCAATACTGTTGATACAAGGAGCGGCCATTTTGAAACGCAAAGTCGGCCTTACAACTCGTAACTGTGGTAGTCGGGGTTGCTCCCAGTTTCCCAGTGGGAAATCCGACTTTGTAAGGAGTTTCTGTTTTCTTTTTTCCCCAACAAAATCAGAATTTCCCAGTTCTGAGTACAACTGGAAAGCAGCGTAAAGTTGGGATACTTTCAGTGCTGCACTGGTGGAAGCTGATCAGTGGCTTCCTGGGGAACGTTTAATGTTCCTCAGGAAGAACAGTCTCTCCTGGGCTTTTTAAATGACTCATAAAGTGTTTCAGTTCCAGGTCGATTTATCAGTGAGAGTTGAATTTTGGGACTCTTTCCACCTTCTCTCCTTTAAAGGGGACCCATCATGCAAAATTCACATTTTGTATGTTTTTATATTTCCATTTGAGTCAACTGCTTCTAAAAACACCCCAGGTAAAAATCCCACATGGATGATTTTTGGCAATAAGTTAATTGTTTTTGGTGTTTGGAAAATGAGCCTATTCAAAACCTCTATTGTTGAGCCACACTGCGTCGTTACCTAGCAACCCACGCTGAGTTCCAGCACGTTTGATTGGCTGGTTTTACCTCTGTATGCTTTGTACAATGACTGCTGGAAAAAACAAGTGTTTTTGTTGCTGACTTACTATCCAGAAACCACTTGCTGCATTCTTGTTGGTTGTGCAGGAGGCTCCACTCCTGCTTTTCAAATATGTATAGTTGTATAATTGGGCATCTGTTTGCAGGTATTTTCAGGTGCGAGTGTAAACGATGAGTGGGGCTCATTCTGAAATGATCTGAAAATAGGCAAACCTGAGAAGACTAAAACCTCATTATCTGAGAATTATTTTGTGCTAAAAATGTAATAAGCATGTTTTGTTTCGCCCATAGACATATGCTGACTTGTTCAAGGAAGTATAATAAATTACCTTTAATGCACAGACCATTATTATGATTCCTGTTGCTCTTTTGTTACTATTTATGCCGGTAAAAATGGAGTGTATGTAAACTTCCTGAATGATATTTATTAAGAAATGTAGCTTAATATATCTTGTAATCAACAGAAAGTTGATGCAATTTTAAGGTTTATCTCACTGTGACATAAAAAACCCTTTACTTCTGCAGAGAGAGATTTCTGCGAACGATTCTGCTTTAAAACCTTGAGAGGAGCACTTTGGTAATCCCACTGTGAGATTATTAATCCTCCTCTTAAATCTCAGTCTTCCTCTGTTCTCTCTCTGTGTGTATATATTAAAAAAAGCATAGTGCAGTTCTCATGTCGGAAAACACGGGTCGCAGCCCTAATGTGCGGTAAGAGGCTTAAGCGTGAGCCGAGCTCGAAAGCGTTCAGGATTTTCCTGCTAGTCGATAAAAGTCGAAGCAAATCTGTGTGTGGGAGTTTTTATGCAGATTGTAACTCTGTTAGCGCTTGTTTATGTTCTCAAGCCTGATTGTTCCTAAAACTTCCAGAGAAATTATGAAGTGAAGACATGAAGAGTTATTTTACTGCACATGCAGTTATATTTTATTGTTTACTTATTATATTTTTTTAATATTTATCATAAAGTGACCATTATTTTTTGAAAATTGTTCCTTTAGTACTTCTGTGAAAAATGGCCAATGTGGAGGGACTTCAAAAACTTTTGCCTCATCTTCAACCCTTTTTTTATTTTATTTTCAGCTGCATCTCAATAAAAAAGAATCGCATTAGTAAAGTTCATCATCTCCTGAACCAGAACAAGTCCTGGAAGGAGGGAAGATCAGCCATGATGATCCTCTCCTGTTCACCCAGTTTGGACATGTCTTGTTTTGTGGACGAGCCAAACCACACTGTAGCTGCTTTTCCATTCACCGTATAACTGCACAATTTGACATTTTTAAAATAAATAAGCTTAATTCAAACACCCCAATTAAAACTTTTTTTTTTTCAATTAAAAAGTTTTGGTGCTAGGATGAGGTGGCTGGAAATTGGTTTATTTCGCAAAACTGTAATGGAAATACTTTTTTTTTTTTTGCACCACATGATCAACAACCGGAAGAAGACAAGAAGTAGATGGAGGGTCATGATTTTTAATTACTTTTCTTGTGAACAAGCTTATTCACATTAGAGTTTTCATTGCAGTTATTATTTAATGGAAACGCAGCAATTGCAAAATTTGTTTTTAGCTGAATAATGACAGCATTTTACACACACGTGTAATAGAAACGCAGCTAATGATGGACGGACACTAGACAGAATGATTAACGACTGTAGAAGATGAGCAAAAGGCAAACCTCAATTTTATATCAATTTACAAGGAAACATTAGCTGCTATGTTCCATTTCAACACTGTTGATATTCAACAACTTCGCCATTGCTGAATATCGTGAAATTAAAATTGTACGTGAATAAGCTTGCTCTCACATTAAGTAATTAAAAACCACGGTGTACTTATTCATAATTCAGCCATGGTCTCTTCTTTAGTCTTCTTTAGGCATTGGAGAGAAAACCTTGTTATACTTGAAATGTGCGACATTTTGGGGAAATGGTAGCCAGCAACGATAGAATGACACACACCTTTTTATGAACTGTGTGAAGCTGTGAGAGTTCTGGTGGAGCCATCTGCACAGCATGTGAATAAAAACAAAAACACACCATCATCCTCCTACCTCTTCCTGTTGTCTTCTTCGTTGTTTTCACCAGCAGTAACATCCAACTGTTAGTCATGTGACTTGAAAAAAGTGTTTCCATTGCACTTTTTACAAGTCATCTGAAAAACCGCCTCTTACTAGCACAGAAACTTTTTATCTGAAAACGTGAGGGTTTTTTTCTGAAATTGGCGAGAATTTATTTTCTGAATTTCAATTTGCGCAATTCTGTTTAATGGAAATGCAGCTAGTGTGAGGTGTATTATCACTAGTGAATCCTGAAGCAGTAAATGCACCTCATATCAGGTTGTAGTGCCTCCCCTCATTGGCTTCAACTGTGCATGAAAAGATGGAGACACAAAATCAGAAACTCTGGGCTTTGTTAGATGGAGCAGGAGGAGTGTGGAGACGTAGAGGTGAACCAGAATAGGGATTGGAGTAATGCCAGGGGAGGCAGTTTGGATTTGAAAGCTGTTGCTGTGATTGGACCAAAGCAGCTCTCACTGGGAGAGAAATTGTCATCCGTCGACCGCAAATACAAAACAAATCCATCAGACGGAGGCAGAGAACATCACAAGTGGAGGAATCAATAGTTTTCTACACTCGGAGGATGAAAGGACACTCTGGAGGCCTGGATGAAGAAAACAGCTTGTTTTTTCTTTTCTTTTAAAGAAACAAACTAAATCTGAGCTGTAGTAGCTAAAATCCTGATGCACCTCTAGAAACATAAAATCAAACTGGTTTATGAGCAGGTCTTAATTATTGTCCTCTTTAAGTTTTTCCAACGTGACCATAAACTGAGCCAATGCCTGGTAATCAACATCCAATCACCCCTCTGGAGGGAAAACATTTTAAACCTTTTGGGATTTTTTAATGGCTCAAGATATTTCTGATTTTATGAAATTTCTTCCTTTGTCCTAATCGAACCAAGTCGATGTTTTCCATCATAACAGCAAATTGTCACAAGGCCAGTTGTTGCCCTTAACGTGGTTTAGGTCCTTTGGTGTTGATGGAAAGTTCTGTTTCTATTGGAGTAGCAGCATCACATAAAAAAGAGGAAGCCACTGAAGACGTTTGGCTCTCTTCTGGTGATTTTGGAACCTTTGGAGATGATCTTGCAAAGAAGAATGCAGTGATTCAACAAATGTGTCTTCACTCAAATGCTTTTCTAGATGTGCTATGACCATCCCATAACTTCTTCAAGAAACAGGGCAAACTCTAATCTCCATTTGAGATTTAAGATATCATTACTAGCGAATGGTACGATGGTGTATTAGGGCTGTTGTAGTTTTTTTTTTTGTTTTTTTTTTTAAAAAAGCTTCAAATTCTAAGACTAATCCCAGAAACTCAGAAATATTTAGATTAATTTCAAAATTAATAGACTTTAAGTTGAACTTCGAAACTCAAAAACTCAGAATTTTCAAAAGTCCAAAATGTTCTACTTTACGCACCCAGAAAATTTCTGAGATTTCAACTGTTTTGGTTGAAATTTGCTTCATTTTTCTATCTGCAGTGTCTCTAAAACGTCGTCGTAGGCTGGGACTTTAACATGTTCATTTTGATTAATATATTAATTACATAGATCTAAATGTGTTAATTTACTATGCAATCACTCACTTTTAAAAGCGAACCGGAACCTTTTGTATTGTGTTTCCGGTACGCCCCCAACTCTGACGCACAAGCTGCATCCGCATTCAACAACGATGGAGGACAAAGCTGCTTCTCTTGACCCACTCGGGTAAATGTTTTGCTTTTAAAAACCAATAAGATGAGACGTTTTAAAATATTACTGTTGTGTACAAGTTGTGCTAAAAGGAGTTAGCTTATTAGAGAAGCTGGTAAAACCTAAATTAGCATCTCAATGCTAAGCATGTAGCAGTAGTGATGGGCAAATGAAGCCTCATGAAGCAATGAAGCTTCCCGGCCCATTGCTTTGCCCAAAGGTACACACCTCGGTGGTTCATTCATTTCTCACTAGTGACATCTGCTG